>UESW01004086.1:1327075-1340221 GCA_900491605.1 Calamus simplicifolius
AGCCTGCTGGATTGGTATCAGCTGACGCCATCTCAGCTAGTTCCAAACTCCATCCGCACGATCTACTCCTTCCTCGTTCTGTGTCGCCTTCAGGGCTTAGAACCCAGAGTCACCCTCTTCCGAGCACTCTACCTCCTCCGCCGCCAGGCGGGCTGGTGGATGTTCCACCCTCGTCCCACCCGAGCTCTTCAACTGGGTCTTCCTTCTATGTCGACCTCGAGGGAGCGAGGCCGAGTTGGGGGATCCGGATGACAACCCAAACAAGAACAACTCCGTGGTGCCGAGGGATGACGAGGCCTTCCACCAATTGTTGTCGACCGAGATCCCCAGCTTCAAGGACCTACTATCGGAGGAGAATCTCCGACTAGCAACCGCCTTCCCCAGCAGTGGTGAAGATCGAGTCTCTTCCCTTTTTTTCTTTTTTTTTTGGTGTACGGGACTGACCGTCCTGATGAACGTGCAAACATGAGGCCGCAAGATGACGTAGTGAGGAGGGCGGTGGCCCGAAAGAGGAGGGTTGCAAGCGAAGCCGAGGGGCTGAGGCAGCGACCTCGGTCTCGGTTCCGACCCGACCTCCAGCTCGGTCCATGCAGCTGGCTCTTCCGACCTCCCAGCCTCAGGAGATCCGACCTACTGCCCCAACTGTGGACCTGACCGCTGACTTGCCTCCCAAGGCACGGAGGGCTGCGGCAGAATCAACCCCCGAGCATGGAGCAGGCCGGCCCGGGGGTTGTGCCGTCCTAAGGGGCAGGCCCATCGGCGGGCGAGCAAGAGGACGGGCGGCCAGGGCTTGAGGAGCCACCAACAGAGGAGGCGCCCTCGGCCCTGGATGTAGTGATCGTGACCTCGGCACAGGTTCGGGCCGAGGGCGGCGGAACCGAGGCGATCCCCTCCCGGCCTTCTCTTATGAACCAGGGTCGGAGGGCGGAGAGGTTTATGGCACAAGTCTGCCTTCCTGAGTTCCAGGGGGAACTCCATCGTTAGGGGGCCGCGTCCTTCTTCCGAGAGGCCTTCATGGCCCAGCTGTGGGTAAGTTTGCACTCCCTTATTCCTTGGGTTCACACTTTGAGCCCTCATGACAGGGATCTTCTATGCAGGCCACTAACTCGCTCGCCGCCATGAGGGAGGTCCTTCGCCAGAGTGACACCCATCACCGCCAGACCTAGTCGGAGCTTGGCAAGGCGAAGACCCGCACCGAGGTGGCTGAGGTGGCATTGGAGGCGGCTCATGCTGGCCGAGCTGAACTGGAGGAGACCAAGCATCTGCTGGAGGCAGCCCTGGCTGAGCAGGAAGAGAGGGCTGCAGAGTTAGAGGAGCTTTGACGCCGGACCGCAGCAGAGCAAGAGAGTGCAGAGCCACCGGCGATATGCTAGAAGCTGCCAGGGCGACCATTCGCACCTGGGATTTACGGATCGACTCTCTGCCTCGAGGTGTAGTCAGCAGAGCTGCAAGCCACTGGTGCCGAGGAGTCCGCCCGACTGGCGGGGGCCCGGGTGGCTGAGAGCGAGGCCGCAGCCGCGGAAGCCAAGAAGAGGGCTGAAGCTGCCGAAGAGAGGGCCACGACAGCTGAGAAGAAGGTTGAAGCTACCGAAGAGAGGGCCGCCGCCGCAAAAGAAGTGGTTATCAAAGCAGTGGAAGACTTCCGAAGGTCCGCTGCCTTCGGAGAGGAGTTGGCCGATGCCACCACCAGCTCCTATCTCTTGGGCTTCCGTGATGGGAAGGATAAGGTCGACCGCATCTACAGCCTCACCGGAATCGATAATGTTGAATCGGACGATGTGGCCAAGGAGTCCGGCGCATTGGCAGGTCCGACCGGCGATGGGTTGATGCCGGCTGAGCGGGAGCCGGCCGATTGTGAGTCAGTGTTGGCCGAGGCTGGGCCTACCCTCCCATAACTTTTCTTTTTGTATTGAAGTCTGATTTACCTCGGTGTTTTGTAAGACCTTTTTGAGTAATGAAATGGATCTTCCATTCGAATCTTTGGTTTTTTTGAACGCTTGCATATTTTATTCCATATATTTTTCGTACCTCGCATTGTCGGACTTGCCCTGCCGGCATGGTTGAGCGAGCGCCGAGTGACAACTAGGCTCTACATGTCGACACTTTATGTTCGTCGCCCATTGGCCGCTAGGGTCGGACCCCAAGTGCTGAGGCTCGGAGCTGACCGTGGGCGACCAAGCCGGACTCAGTCTTCATGTGCCGACCGAAGTTGGGCTTGGAGTGCGACGCTTGGGGTCGGCCTCGATGCTTGGGTCGGCTGAGGCCGATCTTGTTGGACTCGGTCTTCGAGTGCCGACCAGGGTCGGGCTTGGAGTGCCGACGCTCGGGGTTGGCTGAGGCCGACCCTGCTGGACTCGATCTTCGAGTGCCGACCGGGGTCGGGCTTGGAGTGCCGATGCTTGGGGTCGGCTAAGGCCGACCCTGCTGGACTCGGTCTTCGAGTGCCGACCGGAGTCGGGCTTGGAGTGCCGACGCTTGGGGTCGGCTGAGGCCGACCCTGCTGGACTCGGTCTTCGAGTGGGACCGAAGTTGGGCTTGAAGTGCCAACGCTTGGGTCGGCTGAGGCCGACCCTGCTGGACTCAGTCTTTGAGTGCCGACCGGAGTCGGGCTTGGAGTGTCAACGCTTGGGGTCGGCTGAGGCCAACCCTACTGGACTCAGTCTTCGAGTGCCGACTGGAGTCGGGCTTGGAGTGCCGACGCTTGGGGTCAGCTAAGGCCGATCCTGCTGGACTCGGTCTTCGAGTACCGATCGGAGTCGGGCATAGAGTGCCGACGCTTGGGGTCGGCTGAGGCCGACCCTGCTGACTCGGTCTTTGAGTGCCGATCGGGGTCTAGCTTGGAGTGCCGACGCTTGGGGTCGGCTGAGGCCGACCACGCTGGACTCGGTCTTCGAGTGCCGACCAGAGTCGTGCTTGGAGTGCCAACGCTTGGGGTCGGCTAAGGTCGACCCTGCTGGACTCGGTCTTCGAGTGTCGATGCTTGGGGTAGCTGAGGCCGACCCTGCTGGACTCGGTCTTCAAGTGCCGATGCTTGGGGTCAGCTAAGGCCGACCCTGCTGGACTCGGTCTTCAAGTGCCGACCGGGGTCGGGCTTGGAGTGCCGACGCTTGGGGTCGGTTGAGGCCGACCCTGCTGGACTCGATCTTCGAGTGCCGATCGGAGTCAGGCTTGGAGTTGGTACATTCGGACATCTTTGTTAATTGAGAGAAGATGAAATATTGAAGGCAGTCTTTATTTTAATGAGATAAAAAGGTGAGGCATCCAAACCTAAACAGTTTGCTGCATACATCATTGGTAGTATCGATGGAGGTTATCCGAGTTCCATGTTCGAGGGAGCAGAGTCCCGTAGAGTCCTTCGATTCGGTACGCTCCTCGGTGCAGAGTCTCCGTGACCCGGTAGGGTCCCTCCCAATTAGGAGACAACTTGCCCCCTTCGGTGGGTTTTGAAACTTCGGCTCTCCGAGGACCAGATCCCCTAGGAGGAACGTCCTGGGATGGACACCGGCGTTGTAGTACCTGATGGCCTTTTGGCGGTAGGCTGCCATCTTAAGTCGTGCCCGATCTTGTGCCTCCTCGACGAGATCGAGGTTGGATCTCAATCGGCCCAGGTTGTCCTCCTCGCTGAATGACTCCACCCGAAGGCTTGGCACGCCGATCTCTACAGGGATCACGGCCTCGGACTCGAGCACTAGACAAAAGGGGGTCACTCCCGTGGGAATCCGAGGTGTCGTGTGATAGGCCCATAGCACGCTAGAGAGCTCGTTCGCCCACCTTCCTTTGAAATCATCAAACCATGCTCTAAGCCCTTGAAGGATGGTGCGATTGGTTACCTCGGCCGCTCCGCTTGTTTGCAGATGGGCTACTAAGGTGAACCACTGTCGGATGCCCAACTCGGGGCAGAACTCCCTGAAGGGGGTGTTGTCGAACTGCCAGCCATTATCGGTGATGAGGGTATGGGGTATCCCGAACCGGCAGATAACAGACCTCCAGAAGAAAGACCTTACCTTGCTCTCGGTGATCTTCGTCAGTGCTTCAGCCTCGACCCACTTGGTGATGTGATCGATGGCGACAAGTAAGAACCTTCGCTGGCCAAAGGCTGGGGGAATGGCCCCAAGATGTCCATTCCCCACTGGGCGAAAGGCCATGGGACCGACAAGGGGCTCAGCTGGGAGGTTGGTTGCCACTGGACATTGGCGTGTCACTGGCAGCTGTCACACTTTTGGACCAGCTCGGCTGCGTCCCCGTTCATGGTAGGCCAGTAGTACCCCAGATGGTTCCCGCATATGCCTTCATGGATCTCTCAGAGTATGTAGTCAGCGTCCGCAGGGCCAACGCACTTCAAGAGTGGGTGGGAGAAGGATCTGCGATATAGCTGTCCATCCAACACTAGGAACCTGGGGGCTCGCCGCCTGAGCAGTTTGGCCTCCATAGGGTCATCCGAAAGGATGCCATTGGTGAGATACTGGATGTAAACTTCAGTCCATGCGGGCCTTGAGTCGACTGGTAGGACTTCCGCAGCCTCAATGCTTGGGACCTCCAGATGCTCCACATATGTTCGCCCCAGGGCTCCGTCGGCCGATGTGGCCAGGCGGGAGAGCACATCAGCCCTAGCATTCTCGCCCCTTGGAATGTAATTGACATTGAAGCGGGCGAAGTGCGAGGCTTCCGCTCGGACCTTACCCAAATAGCGGGACATGGTGGTGTCCCTGGCCTCGAACTCTCCAGCGACCTGCCCGGAGATGAGTTGAGAGTCCGTGAAAGCTCTGGGGTTTTTCACCTTGAGCTCGCTGGCGAGTCTCATCCTAGCCAGCAGGGCTTCGTACTTGGCCTAGTTGTTAGTGGCTGGGAAAAGAAAATGAAGGGCATACTCCACTACCGTTCCCTCAGGACTTGCCAGCAGGAGGCCCGCTTCGCTCCCTTGGGAGTTTGATGCACCATCCACGTGGAGGATCCACTCCTCTGCCACCACCTTGGGGGTAGAGGGCGGTTCATCAAAGCTTTCCGATCGCTCCTCGGCCCACGTGCATTCAACCAGGAAGTCTGCCAAGACTTGTGACTTCATGGTCGATCTAGGTTGGAATGTCAGGTCAAATTTTGCCAGCTTGAGCGCCCATTTGGCTAGCCGATCGGAGGTGTTAGGATGGGACAGAATTGCCTTTAATGGTTGGTCCAAGAGCACCACGATCGGATGGGCTTGGAAGTATGGCCTGAGATGCTGAACGGAGACTATTAGTGCGAAGATAATCTTTTCGTATGGGTGTACCTGGTTTCCACATCATGAAGTACTTTGCTGGTGTAGTAAATTGATCTCTGTGTTCCGTCAAGATCCACTCAGACAAGGACCGAGCTAACCGCCTCATCGGAGGCGGCAAGATATACAAAGAGGTCTTCTCCTTTCGTGGGATTTGATAGTAGTGGCGGGGTCGACAAGAACTCTTTCAACCCCTCAAAGGCTTTTTGACACTCCTCCGTCCACTCAAAGTCGTTCACCTTCCGTAGCGCCCTGAAGAAAGGCAAACATCGCTCGGCCGACCTCGATAGAAAACGGCTTAAGGCCGCCACTCTCCGGTTAGACACTGCACCTCTTTTTTGCTAGCCGGAGGCCTCATGTCCAGGATGGCACGGATCTTGTTTGGGTTTGCCTCAATCCCTCGCTGGGTCACCAAGAAGCCTAGAAATTTACCAGCTGCGACGCCGAAGGCGCACTTGCAGGGATTGAGTCTCATCTGGTAGCGACGAGGTTGTTGAAGGTTTTGCCAAGTCTTTGACATGGTCTTCGGCACGGACGCCTTTGGTTAACATGTCATCCATGTATACCTCCATGTTGCATCCGATCTGTCCCTCGAAGACTCTATTCATTAGCCTTTGCTATGTGGCTCCGGCATTCTTCAACTTGAAGGGCATCACCTTGTAACAATAGACTCCTTTCTCTGTCACAAAGGAAGTAGCTTCTTCGTCTGCCGGGTGCATCTTGATTTGATTGTACCTCAAGAAAGCATCCATGAAGCTCAGGGTTTCGTGGCCAGACGTAGCATCCACCAGCTGGTCGATCCTCGGTAGAGGGAAGCTATCTTTAGGGCATGCCTTGTTCAGGTCGGTGAAGTCCACGCACATCCTTCAGCTCCCATTGGCCTTGCGAACCATCACTACGTTCGCCAGCCAGTCCGGATAGCGGATCTCTCGGATGTGACCAGCAGCGATCAGCTTGCCGACCTCCTCGTCAATAGCCCTTTGCCGCTCAGGAGCAAAGCTCCTCTTCTTCTGCCTGATCGATCGGTATTGCGGGTTGATGTTGAGCTGGTGGGTAATTACCTCTGGTGGTACACCGGGTATGTCCGTCGCTGACCAAGAAAAAACATCTGAGTTGGCACGAAGGAAGGCGAGTAATCGACCTCTCGCCTCGTCCGAGAGGAGTCCCCCCACTCGACCGTCCTCGTCGGGTCTTCCCCGAGCGAAATACAGTGCATATTGAGAATTCAAAAAAGGACAAATTTTCAGAGGCAAAGCCTGAAGTTGCATGGAAAAAAAGGACAATATTTTTTTTATCTTGAATATTGGGAGTTTCTTCATGATGTCATGTCTTAGATGTGATGCATATTGAGAAAAACATATGTGAGAGCATCGTTGGAACCCTTCTTGATATACTCTAAAGCAAACAATAATTCAAGTCCTTCTCTCTTTTTTTATGATTTTAAATTGATAAAAGAAAAGAAAAGGAAAGGGGTTCTATAGAGAAGTGTCCCAAGAGAGTCCCAAAGCTAAAGAGTACTAAAGAAGAATTTAGTTAGGGTTTAATTGTTATTTTGCAATGAGTTAACAGAAATTAGACTCTCTATCCTAGGGTTAACCTAGATCTAGACAGCTTCTAATTGTTTCAAAGTTGTCTTTGAGCACTCCAAACCCAAGACTGACTAATTGGCTTGGCCAGGTAAGTGTAAGGTTGGTGGGGGTCCTTCCGTTGCTTGCCTTTGATACCAATTAGATTAACCAAGTAAGCTAATGAACCAATTAAGTAACCACCTTCCTTCGGGCTCTTGTTTCTGAACCACTTACTTTAGACACTGAAGCAATCAACCAATCCGAACTCGGTCCAACTCTAGGGCCTCTTTGTCCTATTGAGCTCAAAATTTCCAGGACTGACGTCTAATTAATTTTAAATTTAGAAGCTTGTGTCAATGAAAAATGAAGGATATGATTTATGGGCTAAAGAAGGGTAATCAACTCTCCACCTTATTTTGATTAACAGTTTGTGCCTTTAAGTATTTTATGAAAATGATATGCAGTAAAGCATATGTCCAAGCTCTAAAATTAGCAAACAATTAGAACTAAATTTATTTTTTTCTAGATTTTTATGATTAAGTCTCTAATTTTCTAATAAGTTATGAGATGTCGGTGAAAAAATTTTGGATTTTGCAAAAAAAAAATACCTAAGTCAATCTAAGGAAATTAAAAAGCATTAAAAATAGATAAAACAAATATATATATATATATATATATTTATATTTTTTAAACAACCACTTAGGTCCTTAGCAACGGCGCCAAAAATCTAATGCATGTCGCAGTGCACCGATTTAATTACCTTAATTTCTCTTGCTAAGTAGAGTAGCAGGAAAAAGGGTCAAACCCATAGAGAACTTAAGTAGTTTTGATTCACATCAATTAGCAATAAAAATAATGAATATATTGCTTTAACTACTAATTATCAAATGCAAAATAAAAATAAAAATCTTAAAAAATCTTATTTGTTTCTTATTATTCTTTTCTCGTGAAGAGAACCTGGATATTTTTTATCTTTAATAAGAGTATGGTCTATACCCAAAGATCATGGCCCGTCCATTCTAAGAATAGATCAGATCCAAGTTTACTACCTTCACTGACAGAGATCTTACCTCTAAAGTACAACTCGTATCCTTCGATCATGAATTGTTCCGGAGCCTAAGCTATCATCTTCAAATGGAACAATAGAATATCATGAATAAGCATGAAAGAAATAAAATTTTTTATTTCAAAATGAAAGGAATACATAATAAAAAAATTAAAAATAATCTACATAACATCTTCTACTTCGAGATGATGGAAAGTGATAAATAGAAGGATGGCTAATTGGTGGAGGCTGGATTGGATGGCTGACGGATAGAGAACGGATAAAGATGGAGGGTGGATTGAAAGATTTGGGTTATGGAGGAGGATTATTCCACTACAAGAAAATTAAATATAGCGACGCCCAAATGCTATTGCGACGCAATAACGGTGTCGCTACGATGATCGTCACATCTCAATTTGTCGTAATTCCGTCGCTTAACAGCGACTCTCTGCGACGCAAAAATGTATCGCAATGTTATTGCATCGCTACGATGATCGTCGCAATCTCAATTTATCGCAATTGCATCGCTTAACAACGACTCTTTGCGATGCAAAAATACGTCGCAATATATTGCGACGCCACTAAATGCGTCGCAATATTGCGACGCATCCTAAATGCATCGCTAATTTTAAAATTAATTTTTTAAAAATATTTACGATGGAAAATCTCGTTGCAATTGAGTTGCTAATTAATTAATTTATTTTAAAAAAATTTAATTAGCGACGCATTAGCGACTGAAATTGCATCGCTAATATTTCTAAAATATTATTATTAAATATTGCGATGCATTCAATTGCGTCGCAATATTGCGACACATTTAGTTGCGTCATCACAACGTTATCCATTCCTGTTCCCCAGATTACTAACTTGGGCGTCGGAGGGTCCCTGCCGGAGTCATCGGTCCGAGGCTTTCTTTGCAGGTTCCCGAGCGAAGGAAGAAGCCTCGCCATTTTCTTAAAGGCCGGCAAGAATTTCTACCCATTGAACACTCATTAAAGGTGCTTTGGCGGTAACATATACCATTCCCAAAGCCTAGTATTCCCTTGTCAATGTCAAGTACCCAGCTGCTTTGAGTGCAATTTACATCCCAAAGACCCAAAGTATTTGTCACTATAAAGGACATGAGAAGCTCCAACGGCATTTAATGCAGCATATTTATGAAAGAAGGACGTTGAACAAGTGGTGACATGGAAAGATTTCGTGAAGACGCGAGGAAGAGCTGGCGGCGGGCGTTATCCAAGGGACTCCACGCGATGAAGAAGCCGTTCATCCACGGCCCGTATTAAACGCATTAACAAGCTGGCCCGTATTTACATTTGGACGGTTTCCTTTGGGCCTAACTCAGCCATCCAATATTCATCCAATATTCATCCAAGAGATATGAACAAGTGGTGACATGGAAAGATTTCGTGAAGACGCGAGGAAGAGCTGGCGGCGGGCGTTATCCAAGGGACTCCACGCGATGAAGAAGCCGTTCATCCACGGCCCGTATTAAACGCATTAACAAGCTGGCCCGTATTTACATTTGGACGGTTTCCTTTGGGCCTAACTCACCATCCAATATTCATCCAACGGCCAATATATATATATATACATGAAGAGGATTTCAGCAAAATTTCATCGTATTCAATATAGCAACCCTGTATTTCAATTAGAAAAAATTCTATCATTATCCATCCGTAGGCGGTACATTGTAGCCATCCATTCAGACTTTCCAACTAAAAAAAAAAAGCAGCGGTTTGCATTCCAGAGAGATAAGGAAAGACTTAGAGGCTATTAGATTTAAAAATAAAGGCGTTTCATTAATTAGTTTCAATGCAAAACATTGCTTTTATTATGAACTAGAGCATTGATGTACATAATTTATTTTATTAGTTAGTTTATTTTTAATATTTCATGATTAAGTATTTAATTCTTATGATTAATACTTATAATTAATTGTTTGATTAATTGAAATACAATGAGACCGATAATTTATTATTCCTTAATTCTTATAATTTATTGTTTGATCAATTGAATTGTTATTTTATATCTAGAATTAAACACCATTACTTAAGCAAAAGATACTTTACCGTAATTAATGTGATTTTTAAAAAATTTAAAGTAAAGTTTCTAATTAATTAAATTCACATAGAGATATGAAGTTTTAAAAAATTTAAAGTAAAGTTTCTAATTAATTAATTCACATAGAGATATGAAGTTATTAGTTAGAGATATTTTTAATATGAGAAGATATTGGATAATTAAGAAATTTTTAATCATCAACATAGGATTATTAGAATTTAATAATTAAGAAGAATAAATTATGTGGGATTTGTTAGGTGAAATCAATCGCTCTAAATCTATTCTCATCATATTTTTATACGTTTAAATTTTTATGCTTTGCTAATTTTTAGATTAAATAATTTTATGGTAGAACGTTCCATTTATATTTGATGTTCTAAATAGTAATTAATTTAGTAAATTTTGATATTCAATAACATAATTAATATCTGTGGGTTCAATATTCTTTTCTAAAAATACTTTACTACATGTTTCTGTGCACTTGTAGATTATTTTACGCGAACAATAAGCTCTTTAATTATAATTGTGAATTGCTTGATAGCAAGGGATGCTAAAGTAGGTCAACATTTATTTGCATGTTCCACTATTAAAAGAGGAGCAATCCCAAAGTTGAAAAGATATAGCTGCATTAATGTTAAATGATAATGTCCTTGCACGTGTGTTTCCTCTCAAACTCAAATGCTTAATTTGAAGGGTTTTTTTTTTTTCCAATACACTGAACATGAATTATACAAGAAGTGATCATCATATTCATTATGAATTACAATAACAAATTTATTTGATAAAAATTATGATAAAAATTTATATAATAAATTCTGCATATAGGTACATGATAGTTACGGTGGCTCAAAAATTACTTCAGCATTCAAACGCATGCACTTAGATGCTGGCTAATCCAATCAGTCTAAACATTGCCCAGCTACATTGGCAACATCTTAATTTCTTTATAACAAATAAATAATTTAAGGATAGTTAATTATAAAAAGGTACACGAGCTCGAAGTAAATAAAAAAAATATTATCTTATTTCCAATTGGCGGGGTGAGGTTGGCGAAAAGAATCTAAGTTCATCCAAGTGCTCCGGAATGCGAGAAAGAAAGAAATATCCCTCAGTGGATAGCGAGGAAAGCCAGTAGGCTTTTCTGTTCCAGGAGATCCTGCAAGCTTCCCTCTCTTTCTCTCTCTCTCTCTCACACACACACACACGGAGGGACTTCGGTCTCAACAGGATGGACTGAACTTATAAATTTACTTCATCACCTTTCCTCTCTCCAAGCCCCTTTCTCTCTCTCTCTCTCCCTCTCCCATCAGCGGAACAAAGCCTGCTATGAAGCTGTCACCCTCCATTAGTCCAATCCTTCGGCAAAGTACTCCGCACCTTCTTACACGTCACTCCTTTGGTCCTCTCCCATCACACCCATTGCAACCAATGGCCGGTTAGAGTTTCTCCGCTGCGGATTAGGGTTTCTTTGAAACTGCTTTGCCGTTCTATCCACCTCTCTCTCTCTCTCTCTTTCTTTCTTTCTACGTATGTTACTAGTACGAGCTAGCTACAACGATTCTTAGGAGGGAGCCCTTCCCGAGATCTGCCCCAGTTCCTCGACACCATATCTGCAACCCCTCGAGATTTTCTCTCCCTTCCCAACTTTTCATCAAAAGAAAAAATATTTTAAAGGAGTCTAAAGAGCACGGAGGAGGACTGGACTGAGGGAGCCAATGGGGTGATCCTACTGCGGTGAGGTTTGCATGGAAAGACCACAAAGACTGAGAGGAAAGGGTCGTCAGAGGAAGGGCATCCGGGTAGGGGCTGATCGAGGCGGGCAAAGGAAGCGGGATACGGTGATTGCACCGCGGGTAAGGGAGCGGCGACCGCCTCGGAGAGCCGAGAGGGGCGGTCTCTAGGGGGCATGGAAAGCTGAAAAAAGATTGGGGGTTGGTCTAATAACCAGTTAACACTGGATATAAAAGCACTTTCAGACAAAAATTACTCGAAACACAGCCCCCCTCCCCTCTTTTTTTTATTTTTTTCTCTCTGCACACCAGTCTCCCTCACTCCACCCATTCCCTTCTCCTTCCCTCGTCCCTCCTCCTCTTCCGTTATCCTTCTCTGTCCAAAACGAGGTTCTTTTCTTCCCTGATTTTTATTTCTTTTTTTTTTTTTTTTATTCAAGGCATCCTCTTAGAAGTTTTTTTACAAACTTTTGGGTGTACGAAGAATTCTTGCTCTCTTCTCATGCGAAGAACACTTGCAATCGCTGATTTTTTTTTTTTTTTTTAACCTTTGTTTTTTGTCTTTCTTCTTTAACATCGTATTTCTTGCTCATTTTAAGGGAAATTTAACGCCAGATTTCTTGATTGGAATCTTCGTTTCTCTTTCTCTTTTGCGTTTTTAATTCATGGAAGTTTGGACAACGTTTTTTAACGAGCTTTTGGGTGTACGAAGAATTCTTGCTCTCTTCCCATGCGAAGAACAGTCGTATTGTTTTGCTCGTTTCAAGGGAAATTTAACGCCAATTTCTTGACTGGAATCTTCGTTTCTTTTTTTCTTTTCTTTTTTTTTTATTCATGGCATTTTCTTAGAAGTTTGGATAACGTTTTTTTACGAGCTTTTGGGTGTATGAAGAATTCTTGCTCTCTTTCCATGCGAAGAACACTCGCAAGGACTGGTTATTATTATTATTTTTATAATCCTTGTTTCTTATCTTTCTTCTTTAACATCACATTTTCTTGTTTGTTTTATAGGAAATTTAATGCCAAATTTCTTGACTGAAATCTTCGTTTCTCTTTTTTCTTTTCTTTTTTTATTCATGGCATCTTCTTAGAAGTTTGGACAACGTTTTTTTACCAGCTTTTGGGTGTACAAAGGATTCTTGCTCTCCTTCCATGCGACGAATACTCACAAACACTAATTTTTTTTTATTTTTTATTTTTATAATCTTTATTTCTTGTCTTTCTGCTTTAACATGGCATTTTCTTGTTGGTTTCAAGGGAAATTTGATGTCAGATTTCTTGACTGGAATCTTCGTTTGGCCTGAAATCTTTCAGTTTATCAGGTTTCGTGGCTTCTTTAAAATTGTTGTTTCGTGGAAAATTTAATATTAGTCTTTCTTCCTTGAAACATTGGGTTTTTTTTAGTCCTTAATTGTATTTTCAGGAATTCTACGGCAGTGTGAGGTCTTCAAAAATTATTCACTCTGGTCTTTTTTTTGTTATAGTTTT
>UESW01004086.1:1351405-1382154 GCA_900491605.1 Calamus simplicifolius
CCGTGCTTATTTATCTCTCTCTTGCTATCGTGCTTTAACTTGAATTAATTATTTACATTCTCTCATCAATAGTTTAAATTGTCTTAAAAAGCTTAATTTTTAAAGAACCCAATTCACCCCCCCCCCTCTTGGGTTGCCATCTGGGCCACAGTGGCTACGATTGGCGCCACGTATCTCCAGCCACGAGGGAGTTTTATTTTCTGAGTTTTAGGTAAACTTATTAAATATAATTTATCACTGATATAAAATTTCTTAATCTTAATAAATTCTGAAACTAACTTTATTTTAATGCAGAAAAAGTTTACGTGGGACCCTGCCAGCCATGACGCCATTAGGGCAGCATGGGAGGCTCTTACGGATGCTGATACTCCAACATGCTTCATCGTTGGAGGTCATCGGGTCAGTGTCCTGCGCATGTGCTAGAGGATATTTGGCACGAGTGGCAGCAGGCCTGGCAGTCCGATGGCTGGCGCAGGAGGTCCGCATCAGCCAGCACGAACCACCGATCCGAGAAGGGCAGTCCTGGCACGGGTCTCTCCCGCCATACTTCGGGCTCCATTTCGATTCAGGAGCATAGATGCCGTATGGTAAGAAAATAAATAATTTAATTACTAATTTAGTTATTTACAAATATTTGTATTATTATCAATTTTTTTATTGTTATAGTCTGAGCAGGAGGGCGGAGATCCTGGTGAGTTTCATCTATTCAGGGCGGCACACACCAGGAGGGACGGTTCCTGGGTCGACACGCGATCACGGGAGGTTGCGGTAAGAAATTAGCTTTACGTAGTATCTGTTTAATTTCTAAAATTTTATTTCAAGAAATTTATTAATTCATTTATTGTTGATTTTATAATTCAAAGACATGAGTCGAGGAGCTTCGCTCCCAGCATCGCAGGTCGACTCCACTGATGGGGAGACGCCCATCGAACTCTCAGCAGAGAAGAGTCGGCGTGTGTTTTTGGAGGCTGTTGGTACCCAGCCGCGAGACCGCAGGGTCTATGGTCTGGGTACTAGAGCTTCTTCATATTTTCCCCATCAGGCCTCTAGCTCGCGATATTCTGGTGATATTCCTGCCGAGCATTTAGACGACATTTGGAGATCTATTGCAGAGGAGGTTCGGCAGGACATTCGTCAGGAGGTTCGGCAGGAGGTCGAGCACGAGTTCGAGCAGTGTATGCGAGGCCGGGATCAGGAGCTTGCAGACGTGCGAGATCAGATGCGTCATTTGCAGGATATGGTTAGCCGCTTGTCGCAGGGTCTCCAGCCTCCACGTGATCGCTCAGATTCTTGATGTATCTTTTTTTTTTTTATATGTTGTACATGAAAACTTCAAAATTTTAATATATCAATATGAGTGAAGAATGTTTCGATCAATATTTAAATGTAACAAAATTGTATTAACCGTTTTAATTTTTAATATTTTATTTTTTTAAAAAAAATTAATTAGCGACGCATTAGCGACTGAAATTACATCGCTAATATTTTTAAAATATTATTATTAAATATTGCGACGCAATGACCTGGCATCGCAATATTTTAAAAAAATTTAATTAGCGACGCATTAGCGACTAAAATTGCGTCGCTAATATATCTAAAATATTATTATTAAATATTACGACGCAATGACCTGGCGTCGCAATATTTAAAAAAAAATTATTAGCGACGCATTAGCGACTCAAATTGCATCGCTATTATATCTAAAATATTATTATTAATATTACGATCAACTAAATGCGTTGCAATATTGCGATGCAATTGAATGCGTCGCAATATTTAATAATAATTTAAATATTAAAAATTAGTTTTAAATTTAGCGACGCATTTGGATGCGTCGCAATATTGCGACGCATTGTTACGTCGCAGAGAGTCGCTGTGACGCGACGCAATTGCGACAATTTGAGGTTGCGACGATCTTCTGAACGACACCGTCATTGCGTCGCTATTGCGTCGCAATAGCGACTTTAGCGACGCAATAGCGACACATTTAGGCGTCGCAATATTTGTTTCCCCTTGTAGTAATGGCTTTCTAATAATCTATTCATGTTTTAATTAATATGATAAATTATTAACATTGTTTGGTGAACGTCTTTCATGGAAGATCAATGAATTTTTCCTCATACATGTTAAGGATCGGTGGGAAATGCAAGGTTATATTTGCTAATCATTTCATTGTTGATTTATATGCAGGACTTTGTAATAATATTGGAGGCGGTGAGGATTACCGCAATTGCATTATTTCCAATCACTCCAAGCCTATGTTTGAAAATATATATGCAAATTGGGTTTTCAAAGGAATAGTTTGAAGTAATGACCTGAGTACCTTCAACTCAATGCATCTTCCTTCTCATCTAATGTATACTTCTGAGCATGTTTTTACATGATAGAACATACAGCTTCATTGAACTTTTGTTGCATCTATCAATTCTTCTGTTTAGTGTAGCACTATAATCTTATAGGAAATACGATAGTAATGAAAATTATTTTATGATTTTGTCCCTGGATGTGCCAATTGAGAGCAGCCAATTTGATTAATTTTACAAATTTCCATTACTATTTACATTTATGATAATCTTTTTGTCTATTTCATGTAGAGTGATACAAAATTGGGGGGGATGCAAGAAACTCAAAAGGTGGTAGATCCTAAGCCAGTGTTTGCAAGGGTTGAAGATAAAAAGGAAGGAGAAGATGGAGTGCTTCACAAGGTGGTCAAAAATAAGAAGAGAACATCTTGTAGTCAAAATTAAAATGAGACTAAGTCCTTTGTTGGAAGAAAAATACTAATTTTTTTGACAATATTCTTCATTTTGCCTCTCCAAATGTTGGCCTGCTAACCCATATTTCTTTAGATACAACTTTTGGATCAAAAGATATTTATCTTAAGCATCTTATACAAGATTAAAAGAAAGAAACCATCTCATGTGAAATGTTGATAATCCTTCTTCATTTAATTACAAAATAAGTATCAGATATCTAGTAAAATCAGGTTGGAAGGAGTATTGCACTGTTCATGCTTGGGCTCAGAGTAGCTTCATACTTATTTGAGCTCGGTTTGATTAGGAAATGAGCTTCAATCTCTTTTTAAGGTTTGGCTCATAAATAATCTGAGCTTGAGTATTTTAGGTCTGCATAAATGAGTGAGCTTAAGCTGGGTAAATGAAAAGCTCATTGAAGTCTCTATTATTTGTTTCATTCGCTTAGTTGCATTGTGTGGTGGTTGACCATAGAAGGAATCATTTTTAGATTATTTTTATAAAAGTAATTAGTTTATCTAATTGTGTTAAATATTAATATGGAATTAATTGGATATGTTAGGCATCCACTCGAACTACTTGTCACCTTACAATTACAACAATTGAGCTTCAATAGAGGCACACACAATTACAATATTTATTAGACTAGGAAATAGGTTTAGAACAACAAAACATTATAGCTAGACATTTATTAGTGGAAAGATACCAAGACTTTAACTTCTAATTTAAGCTTTACGTACCATATCTTCTAATAAACTATATTCCCAAGGTAGGCATTCCTAATAGTTCGCATAGTGGTGGCAACATCACTCATGTTCATTCTTTCTTCTACAAATTCATTAGAGCAAGAAAGACAAATTCTTACCATGGATACTAAGCATTCTTGAGTTTTACCATCACCTTCTATAAGTAGCATTAATGGATCCACAATCGTCATGATTCTATCAGGAAAAGCCATCTCGATGAATTTTCGAAGGCTTAAACCATCTTGGAACATATCATCAATAGGTCTCTTTCCAGTAACCATCTCTAAAAGAAGAATGCCATAGCTATAGACATCATTAGAAGTAGACACCTGACCACCTGTAGCATATTCTGCAATCCATACATTTACATGATTAAGCAAGATGTACTAATTCAACCATTATCTTTAATTCCAAAAGAGGAAAAAGAAATAAGAAATAGAAGAAAGAATGTTTAGCATGGACATCTCAAAATGAACAACTATGAGCTAAGAAGATAGATGAAATTAGAATGTACCTGGAGCTATGTATCCTATAGATCCTCTTATCCGGCTTGAGCTACTCTCGTTTGTAAAGGAGTTTGTTGCAGTTTTAAACATGAACCTTGCTAGACCAAAGTCCGCCACATGAGCAACCATCTCATTATCAAGCAGCACATTACTAGGTTTTAGATCACAATGAACAACAGATGGCTGACATTTATTATGAAGGTAATCTATTGCATCAGCAACATCAATTGCTATGTTCATCCTTTGAATCAGGCTTAAACCTTCCAAATGATGATGCCCATCTAACTCTGGATGTAACCATTTCTCTAGACTTCCATTAGGAATATACTCAAAAATCAAAGCTTTGAAATCATTACCTCTAAAACCAACCATTGAGCAGCAAGTCACAACCTTGACAAGATTACGATGCCGGGTTCTTCTCAGCACCTCACATTCGGCTAGAAAGCTCTTCGAAGCTTCTTGATATTGTAGGTTGAAAACCTTCACAGCAACAACTGTTTGCAGAGCACCCAAAATGCCTCTATAAACTGTACCATATCCTCCTTTGCCAATCAGATTGGTAGAAGAGAATGCTTCTGTTGCTCTAAGCAATTCTATGTAAGAAACTCTGGGAAATTTATCTTCCAATGGAGATGCAATGAGAGCATTTATTTTTGACTTTTGTTTCTTTCGATGGATGAGAAAATAGAGCAGAAGGACCATACAAAAGACTGCAATGGCTACTGGAATTACTATATTCAGTAGGAGAGGCCACTTCTTTCTCAATGATATCTCTTGGCATGTGGGTAGGTGCAATTCTGAAACACCCCCACATAGCCGATTATTTCCTTTGATGGAAAACTGAGTTGCATTTTTGAAGATCCCCTTCACAGGCACTTCACCTTCCAAATTGTTGAAAGATAGGTTTAAATGTTTCAATAGAATCAAGTCCACCAAAAATGTTGGAATAGTCCCTGCAATGTTGTTATGTGATAGATCTAATCCTTGAAGACCCTTTAATTTGCTTAAGGACTGAGGAATTATCCCTTGGAATAAGTTGTTATTCATATATAAGTTCTCCAATATCTCACAATCACCAAGCGTGCTAGGAATATTACCAGATAGCATGTTTCCAGAAATATCAAGAATTCCTAGACTCTTCAATGAACTAACTTCAGGAGGAAGCAATCCAATCAATGAATTCATAGATAAATCAAGTTTAAGTGATAAAGAGGGAAGGCTTAGAATCTTTTTAGGTATGGTTCCACTGAGATGATTGTTATGGAGGTCCAAGATTGATAGGAGACTGAGATTTCCCAAGCCTGGAGGTATGGGGCCATGTAGGTTATTCTGGCCTAAATCGAGTTTACTCAAAAGAGTAAGATTTTCTATAGAGAATGGGATCTGCCCAGAAAACCTATTGGAAGACAAGTTCAGGCCCTCCAACTTGACAAGCTTGCCAATGCTTTCTGGAATAGCACCAATGAAAAGGTTACCGTCGAAAGAGACTTCATACAGGTTGGTCAGATTTTCGATTCCATGAGGAATTCTTCCTGATATATGGTAGTTTAGTCCCATTAGCAACACTTGGAGCTTTGAAGAGAGGTTGACTACTGAGTCGGCAACATGCCTCCTAGCAAATTATTTTCAAGCGACAGCACGCTTAAATGGCTGCAGTTTGTGAGAGATTCAAGAAATTCCCACCCCTTGGCATCGTCTGCTTCTAGATGATTTGTTTCTGCATTAAAATGGTAAAGGTCTGGAAGCTTTCCCAACTCAGATGGCACCCTTCCACTAAAATAGTTATTTGGAATGTTAACGAGTTTAAGCCTCGAAGCGTTTGCTAATCTAGCTGGAATGGGTCCATCAAACTGGTTGTCACCCAGTCCAAGGAACTGAATATTAGGAAGAGTAATACCAATATCTAATGGAATCCTTCCTCGCAGATTGTTGAACGATGCACAGAACAACTTCAGAGATGAGATGTTGTAAAGATCGCTGGGGATTGTACCTGAAAGATTATTGGCACTCACCTTAAAATATTCGAGGGTCGTGAGGCGACCGATGTCATCCGGGATGCTTCCGACCAGATGATTGTCATGAATGTAGAGTACCCTGAGTGATGATAGGTTACCGATGGAAGGTGGAATACCCCCTATCAATTGTTATACGTGAGATTTACTCAGCAAGATTCGCAAGAGAGGAGATGCCCGCTGGAATCTTGCCGGTGAGCTGGTTGGAGGTCAAGTCGAGAATTCTAAGCTGAGAGCAGTGAGTCAAGTTGGAAGGGAAGCCACCAAGGAATGGATTGAAACTCAGGTTGAGATGTTTCAGCAAACGGCCCAACTCCGGTGGGATCTGACCGAAGAAACCATTATCATCCAGGGCAAGTCTCCGAAGGAAGGTGAGGTTTCCCATAGGTCCTAGGTTTGCTCTTTGATCTCCAGCAAGCCTCTCATCCCCCTAATTCCTATGGCTAATGAGAATACCCAAGTCATCATCCCCAATGCCCAAGAACCTACAAAACCGCTAACCAATGCTCGTCCATTCCTTGGTCGTTGCCAATGGTTCAGTACTCAAGGTCATGTAGTCTCCCGCTATCCTCTCTTCCGACAACAGTTTCCGCATGCGCAACCACCTCCTCGTCCCAGCACCTCATCACAATATCGACCACGGTTTCCGAGGCAAGCTCAAGCGAATGTTGTAACCACCATTCCCTCCAACACTACATGGCTACTTGACAGTGGTGACTCACATCATGTCACAACTGACCTCAGCAATCTTAACCTTCACAGTCCTTATGATGCACAGATGAAATTATGATCGGCGATGGCTCTGGACTCCCCATATCCCACACTGGTTCCACCTCTCTTACCACTCCCTCTCACTCCTTTATCCTATCTAATGTTTTAAGTGTTCCCATCATGAAATGTAATCTTATTTCTATTTCTCAATTTTGCAAGTCCAACAATACTTTCATTGAGTTCTTACCCTCTTCTTTTCATGTGAAAGATCTTCGCACAGGGGCAATCATTGTGCAGGGTCGACTAAGGATGGTGTGTATGAATGGCCGTTCTCCACCACTCAACCACCTTTAATCGCCTTTTCCAGTGTCAAGATCACTTTGTCCGAGTGGCATCATAGGCTAGGTTATCCTTCTTTGTCAATCTTCAAAAATATTATATCTTCGTTTAATTTAGATGTCTCTCGTCCTTCCAATTTCAATTTTAATTGTAATTCATGTCAATGCAATAAAAGTCATAAATTACCATTCTCTCCTTCTACTCTCTCCACTTCTTCACCACTTGAAGTTATATTTACTGATATATGGAAATCACCAGTCTATTCTGTTGATAACTTTAAATACTATGTTATCTTTGTTGACCATTTTACCAAGTATATCTGGCTTTATCCCCTCAAACACAAATCTGACACGCATGATGTCTTTGTGCACTTTAAGGCACTCGTCGAAAAATTCTTTAACCATCCAATCATAACTCTCTATTCTGACAATAGGGGGGAATATCAAGCTCTCTCTTCATTCTTAACTATCAATGGGGTCTCCCATCTTACTTCTCCACCTCACACTCCTGAACATAATGGGTACTCTGAACGTCGTCATCGTCACATTGTCGAAATGGGTCTTTCTCTCCTTACCCATGCATCTATGCCTTTATCATATTGGCCTTTTGCCTTGTCTACTGCTGTCTACCTCATCAATCGCCTTCCTACACCAACTTTAAACAACCTTTCACCATATCTTAAACTCTTTGGAACATCTCCCAACTACTCTAAACTTCGAAGTTTTGGATGTCTCTGCTATCCTTGGCTTCGCCCATACACTTCCTACAAACTTGAGTCTCGCTCCAAACCTTGCATCTTTGTCGAGTATTCCCCCACTTGAAGTGCCTATCTCTGTCTTGACACATCCACTGCTCGTCTATACACTTCTCGACATGTTCGCTTTGTTGAGTCCATTTTTTCTTTTGCCACTTCTCAAACTTCTCTTCCTTGTGCCACTCCATCCTCCATTTCTGAGTGGTGCTCTATGACTTTACCAGTCGTGGCTACACCATCCTTGAATGCCGACTCTGCTCCCCCACAGAATCTACCTACACCAATGCCCGCCAATCATTCTAGTGAAACCGAGCGCGGCCTTGCTAATAACCCACCATCATCACCTCTTCACAATGAACCTAATCAACCTCCCGACCCCTTAACTTTGTCTGTTATAGTCACTCACTCCAAACACAACATCCATAAACCAATTCAAAAGCTTAACCTTACTGCCCAACTCCAACCATCTACCCTTGAACCCACCACTGTTACCCAAGCCCTCAAGGACCCTAAGTGGCGCCAAGCTATGTCTGAAGAGTTTGATACTTTAATTCGTAATGGGATATGGGAACTAGTGCCATTTCATCCCACACAAAATTTGGTTGGTTGTAAGTGGATATTTCGCACCAAATATCTACCTAATGGCTCTATTGTTAGGTACAAAGCTCGATTGGTTGCTAAAGGCTTCCACCAACGCCCTGGAGTTGACTACTCTGAAACCTTCAGTCCAGTCATCAAACCTACCACACTTCATCTTGTACGTTCTCAGCCTTGCGGTTAGTCAGGGTTGGTCACTCAGACAACTTGATATCAACAATGCCTTCCTTCAGGGAACTCTACTGAGGATGTGTTTATGTCTCAACCTCCGGGCTTCATTGATCGTGATCTTCCTCATCACGTCTACAAGTACGCAAGGCTATTTATGGTCTCAAGCAAGCTCCCCGTGCTTGGTATCATGAGTTGCGCCAATTTCTTCTCCAATCTGGCTTCACCAATTCAGTTGCTGACACCTCCTTATTCATCTTCAATAATCGTTGCACCATTCCTTATCTTCTAGTCTATGTCGACGATATCATCATCACTGGGAATAATGCCGAAGCTACACATGCCTTCATTCAGCAACTCTCTCAGCACTTCTCTCTCAAGGATCTTGGCCCCCTGACATACTTCCTTGGAGTGGAAGTCACCTCCCACAACAATGGTCTTTTCCTCAGTCAACACAAATACATTGCTGATCTCCTTACTAGAACTCACATGACTGAAGCCAAGCCTGCTCCTACACCACTAGCAACCAGCCCGATCTCACTTTACAATCTGGGACCCCACTATCTGATCCGACCGCATATCGAACAATTGTTGGGAGTCTCTAATTCTCTCACTCACTCGGCCCGACGTTGCCTATACGGTGAACAAACTCTCTCAGTTTATGCATCAACCAACCAGTGACCACTGGAATGCGGTCAAGCATCTACCGCAGTATCTCTGTGGCACCTTAGAGCACGGCATCACACTCCGTCGGACCTCCCTAGCACTTCATGCCTTTTCAGACGCTGATTGAGCAGGTAACAAAGACAATTTCACCTCCACTAGTGCTTACATTGTCTATCTGGGTCACAATCCTATTTCTTGGAGCTCCAAGAAACAGCGTACTGTGGCTCGCTCTTCTACTGAGGCTGAGTACCGATCGGTGGCCTCCACAGCTGCTGAAATTCGATGGATTTGCTCTCTCCTTACAGAACTGGGTGTCACTCTCCCCCAACAACCAGTTATTTATTGTGATAATGTTGGTGCTACAAATCTTAATTTGTTCCAATCCAGTCTTCCACTCGCGCATGAAACATGTCGCTCTCGACTATCACTTTATCCGAGAACAAGTTCAAAATGGTTTTCTTCGAGTGTCACACATCTCTGCAGTTGATCAACTTGGCAACGCTCTTACCAAACCTCTTGAAGAAGTTGAGAAAGTCAAGGAGGAAATCAAGGGATTTTCACATAAGGATATACAATCAAGATGAGAAAGTCAAGGGAGGAAATCAAGGGATTTTAACGCCAGTTACTCAGTTTAATTTGTTTCTTCTTTTCTTAGTAGTTTCCTTCTTTTGTGCTCATATAATCTATATATACTGCCCATATCAATAAGAATGATGAGATACATATTTCTTCATCCTATTATCTCCTTCAGTTGATGTATAAATTACAAAATGCTTTATCCATTGTCTTAATCATATTAGTGTTTTATTGCCATGGTCATATTGGTGTTGTATTACCTTTAGGTTTATGAAAAAGAAACATATTTTTTTCTTCCAAAAAAAATTTCTTTCAACATCATCTGTTCATCTTCTCCTCCCCTCTTCCTCTACCAGAGGAGCGATTTTCATCCAGGAATCGATGGACGGGGGGAGCATTCCAGCCAGCTCACCTCTTTGTGGGATCCATCAACGAGATCCAGACTTCCGTGAAGATCTCAAGAAGAAAAGGATGCGTGAAACGAGGCTTCATTGACCCGTTGACCCATGGCGTGGAAGGGGGGAGACGTACCGCGTACATGAAGAGAAGCCTCACCACGTATTCCGTGGAGAGAGGGGGGAGCGTTCCAGCCAGCTCACCTCTTTGTGGGATCCATCCAAGAGGGGGCTTCGTGGGATTGGAAAAGAACACACCTTATTAGGCACCATTAAACTCTAACATCAACTAATTAGCATACCTCATTAGGCACCACTCATATAAATCATAACTTCCATCACAATTATAACTCCTATTTATCAGAAGACTTGATCAATTATATCATAAATAAGGCATTCGCATTGAGCAACATATTTTAGTCAAATAACTTGATGCTATAAGATTCTAATAAAATGAGGCCTATTATTGATATGGTAATAGTTAAATTAAAACAAAAAAATCTAAATAGAACTAAGACTCATAATGAATTGGTCACACTCTCTTTCATTATGAAGTTTGTGTTGATGATCCTATCTGGGCAACTTTTTGTTGGCTCATGGCTACACTTCGAAGCGACATTGCTTCGAAAAAACGCACCAGCTCACCAGTCATTAAAAGCGCACTGAAGGGCAATCATTTTTGAATTTTCGCACCCCTTTCGCCCAAAGGACAGCAGGCGCGTGGCCCTCCGTGCTTAGGAGCGGGGGGGCATCTGATGTGGCTAATGCAGCCACGAGGGCAATCATGGCAAAATTAAAAGCTTAAGGCGGCCCCGTTCCGGCATCTCCAAATCGGTCGAGTCGGCTCCGACCTTTCCTGGTCGGTCCCGCTCGGTCCGACCTTTCCTGGTCGGTCTCGCTCGGCCCCGGCATCTTCAAGTCGGCCGAGTCGGCCCCAACCTTTCCTGTCGGTCTCGCTCGGCCCCGGCATCTCCAAGTCGGCCGAGTCGGCCCCGACCTTCCTTGGTCGGTCCCACTCAGCCCCGGCATTTCTAAGTCGGCCGAGTTGGCCCCGACCTTTCCTGGTCGGTCCCGCTCGGCCCCGGCATCTCCAAGTTGGCCGAGTCGGCCCCGACCTTCCCTGTTGGTCCTGCTCAGCCCCGGCATCTCCAAGTCGGCCGAGTCGGCCCTGACCTTCCCTGGTCGGTCCCGCTCGACCTCGGTATCTCCAAGTCGGTCGAGTCGGCCCCGACCTTCCCTGGTCGATTTCGCTCGGCCCCAGCATCTCCAAGTCGGCTCCGACCTTCCCTGATCGGCCCCACTTGGCCCCGGCATCTTCAAGTCGGCCGAGTCGGCCGAGTCGATCCCGACCTTCCCTGGTCGGTCCCACTTGGTCTCAGCATCCCCAGGAGAGCCAAGACGATTCCGATTTTCCTAAGCTGGTCCCAGAACATTCTTGGCCATTCAAGCCGCTGCCTTTTTGACTCACGCCATCTGACATCGCCAGGCCCAACTACCATGCCGTCGATGGGACCAGACCTAACTACTCGTTAGCTCCACTGATTGATGGGACTTGGCTTACCAACCACCATTTTCTCCTCTTCAATGGGATAGGACCCACCAACCAGCCCAGATTCATGCAACCCCCACGAACCCCACAGACATTCCTTTCTCACGGAACTCCATGTGGTCGTGCAGGTGTCAACCCCCTATAAAAGGGTAAGTCCACTCAAGGACTAGGTATGCAAATTTACACACTTGTTAGTCTACCACCCAGAGAGGGATCCCCTTTTCTTGGAGGTGGACTCCTCTCCCCCCAGAAGAGCTCGTGTGAGCTCTTCCTTAGCTGTGACCTCGGTTGCTGACTTGAGCATCGGAGGGTTCTCACCGAAGTATCCCTCCAATCTTGGGACTTCTTGCAGGCCATCCAGCTCGGCGAGGATCTACTGATTAAGCAGTTTTCTTTTTCCGACATTCAAGACCGGCGATCGAGCGTCATCAATATTAAATGTCCAATTGAATATAGCAATAGGCAAAGAAGCTGCTGTAAGTACATCGATGTTATATTTTGATGCTCCTTGCAATAGAATGTTTGGATAGTGATCCGTCACAATGGCGGAGTTGCAGGGCAATGAGGACCACATTGTTGTTAAATCGGGACCAGGGAAAGGCATGATGTTGAACTGCTAGAGATGAGCAATATGAGAGGAATGTAACAACTGAGGGCTATGGATGAGACTGCGTCCTAGAATGGTAGGAAGAGGAGGAAATCTATTAGAATCTTTGATTTGATTTAAATATTTTATTATCATTTTTTAAATGAAAAAGAATATGTCCCTATTGAGACAGAGACCATGATAAAGTTCAATAGACATCCTTAAATTTTGGAGCGGCTAAGACCGCAACTATATCCAAGCAGGACCATGGAATTTCAAGTATAGTTAATTCATACGAGATGTAAAAATTTCAGCTATTGACGTCCCACCACAATAACAAGTCATCATGTCGCAAGACTTGACCGACTCTAACATAAATGAGATATGGACACAAAGCGAGGCATTCCACTCAGATAATTTAATACCATAAAATTCCAAAAAAAAACTAATATATTATTGATATGATAACCTGATGAGTTAAATTTAAAATCTAACCAGAACTAGAACTCACATGAATTGGTGACACCCTATTTCATTGCGAAATTTATATTGATGATTTTATACGAGCAACTTCTCATCAGCTCATCTCTTTCAATGTGTGTTGCTTTGATTTTTTTTTTTTTTATGATAAGGACAAAATAATTAGCATTCAACTTCTTATGTAAAAAAATCTAACAAGATATCCCACCATAATTACAACACCTAACCATCAAAAGACTTTAATAATTCTACTATAAATAAGACGGGGCAGTACTAAGAAACTTATTCTGATGCCGTAAAATTATAATAAAATTAGACCTATCATTGATATGATAACTAATTGCATTAAAATTAAAAAATCTAAGTAGAACTAGGATTGTTGAACTGTTGCCATATTCTTTCCTTATGAAGTTTGTTTTGATGATTCTATGAAAGCAAACTCTCACTGGCTCATTTCTTTCAGGGTGCGTTGAGTTTGATACGGTTCTTCTATATAACAAGAGCAAAATTGTTAGCACTTTAAGTCTAGTTAATTAATACGAGATGTAGAAAATCTAATTAACATGGCTTCCTACCACAATTATATCCCTTATCTATCACTTAAGATTGACCGATCCTACCATAAATAATACATAAACACAGAGCAACATATTATCTTACTCAAATAACTTGATGCCGTAGAATTCTAATAAAATTAGGGAAACTCCAAGAAGCTACACAGTACTTGGAGGCAGTTTGAGGAATCCTGAGGTATGTGAAAGGAATAATTGATTATGGACCAGGAAAGGAGGAGCATGCAAGATTGTTGGATATTGTGGATCACACGACTTAAAAGAGTCGTGTGGACACCAGAAATGTAGAAGGGTTTAAACAATTTTAAAAGTCAACATCTCGTACGGAAGAAATGTTGACACTAAAGGATTTAGTGGCCCGGAAAGAGTCCAATGGACAGCCCTTGATTTCGGAGCGGCAACCATATGCATGACAAACTACTCGGCCAGATAGCCAAAAAGCTCTAACAAGAGAAGAACAAAAGGAGAGCAACCTCTCCTCCTCTTGCATTTCTCTCTATTTAAATTATAACTCTCATCTATCACAAGACTCTACTATAAATAATAAATGAATGCTATAACATGATACGATCAAATTTTAAAAAATTTAGGTTTATCATTAATATGACTGACTATCAGCTGAATTAAAATGAAAAATCTAAATAGAAGTGTGAAGTTTGTGTTGAAGATCTAATGTGAGCAACTCCTAACTCTCCCTCTCTCATTATTGATGCATGTCAAACTCATTACGATTTTTTTCAAATAAAATGGACAAAACCATTGGCATTCAAGTCTACATGATAGTGATATAGAAAAATGCAGCATAACGTCCCATCACAATTATAACTTCTATTTACCACAAGACTTGACCAATTATACCATAAATAAGATGTACACATTAAGCAACATATTTTACTCAAATAACTTAATGCTATAAAATTCTAATAAAATGTGGCCTATTATTGATACGGCAAGAAGCTGAATGAAAATAAAAAAAACTAAATAGGACTAGGACTAATAAACCAGTGATACTTTTTTTCATTATGGAGTTTGTGTTGATGATATTATATGGGCAACTTTTCACTTGTCCATTTCCTTCGATGCATATCAATTTCACTATGACTTTATTATATAGTAAGGACAAAATCATTAGCACTCAAGTCTAGTCAATCAAACAAGGTGTAGAAAAATTCATAATGATGTCCCACCACAATTGTAACCCTAATCTATCATAAGAATTGATCAACTCAACTATAGAAAAGATATAGACGCTTAACGTATTATACACAAATAACTTGATACAATAAAATTCTAACACAATTAAGCCCAAATAACTTGATACTATAAGATTCTAACAAAATTAGGCCTATTATTGATATGATAACAACTAAATTAAAATTAAAAATCTAAATAAAACTAGGACTTATAATGAATTGGTCATGCTCTCTTTTATTATGAAGTTTGTGTTGATGCTTTTATCTGGGCAACTTCTCGCTAATTCATCCCTTTCAATAGATGTCAGCTTCACTTTAATTTTTCTACATAATAATGACTATAATGAAAATAGGATAGAATTGTGTTGAAGGTAAACTATATTAGTGTGCTATACCAAACTTTTCTCTTACTGCTTGATATATTATTTTTCCTATACTTTTCCTTAACTTTTGCAGATGTATTTTCTTTTCTTTATATTTTAAGTTTTTAATAGCTCAACTAAACAAGGAGAAAAAAAAAAAAAAAAAAACTAAGCATATTCATTCTACTCATTTTTTTACTAACAACATAATCAAGAAATGAAAAAACATATAAGCATGTTTTCACTATTTTACTGGAATATCCCTTGTAAGAAAAAAAAAAGATTATTAAGGCCTTCAATAAATATAATGATGAATAGGGGAAAAAAAAAGCAATAATTGAATAAGTTTACTAATATACTATTAAAATTCTATTAATAAGAAAAAATGATTATTAGAATCTTTGATTTGATTTAAATATTTTATTATCATTTTAGAAATGAAAAAGAATATGTCCCTATTGATGAGACAGAGACCATGATAAAGTTCAATAGACATCCTTAAATTTTGGAGTGGCTAAGACCGCAACTACATCCAAGCAGGACCATGGAATTTCAAGTCTAGCTGGTTAATTCAAACGAGATGTAAAATATTTCAACCATTGACGTCCCACCACAATAACAAGTCCATCATGTTGCAAGGCTTGACCGTCTCTAACATAAATAAGATATGGACACAAAGGGATGTATTCCACTCAGATAATTTAATACCATAAAATTCCAAAAAAACTAAGCTATTATTGATATGATAACCAGCTGAGTTAAATTTAGAAATCTAAGTAGAACTAGAACTCACAATGAACGGGTGACACTCTATTTCATTGCGAAATTTATATTGATGATTTCATGCGAGCAACTTCTCATCAGCTCATCTCTTTCCGTGTGTGTCGCTTCGGTTTTTTTTTTTTTATGATAAGGATAAAATAATTAAAATTCAAGTCCAGTCAATACATAAGACTTGACTAATTCTACTAATAATTAAAATTCAAGTCCAGTCAAAAAAAATCCAACAACATATCCCACCATAATTAGAACACCTGACTATCAAAAGACTTGACTAATTCTACTAATAAGACGGGGCACTAAGAAACTTATTCTACTCAAAAAATTTGATGCCGTAAAATTATAATAAAATTAGACCTATCATTGATATGATAACTAATTGCATTAAAATTAAAAAATCTAAGTAGAACTAGGATTGTTGAACTGTTGCCATACTCTTTCCTTGTGAAGTTTGTTTTGATGATTCTCTAAAAGCAACCTTTCCCTGGCTCATTTCTTTCAAGGTGCGTTGAGTTTGATACAGTTCTTCTATATAACAAGAGCAAAATCATTAGCACTTTAAGTCTAGTTAATTAATACGAGATGTAGTAAATCTAACATGGCATCCTACCACAATTATATCCCTTATCTATCACAAGACTTGACCGATCCTACTATAAATAATACATAAACACAGAGCAACATATTATCTTGCGAAAAATAACTTGATGCCGTAGAATTCTAATAAAATTAGGCAAACTCCAAGAAGCCACACACTTGGAAACAGTTTGACGAATTAATCTTGAGGTATGTGAAAGGAATAATTGATTATGGACCAATGTACAGGAAAAGAGGAGCACGCAAGATTGTTGGATATCGTGGATCACAACGACTTAAGAAGAGTCATGTGGACACCAGAAATTTAGAAGGGGGCCGGTAAAACAAATTTAAAAGTCTAACATCTCATACGGAAGAAATGTAGACATGTTGCACCAAAGGCACCGGCTGCTTTAATTTACTAAGTCAAACGATTTATTGGCCCAGAAAGAGTCCAATGATGAATACACACCATAATGTTTGATTGGATTGAACTATTTTTAAGGTTTCTTAATTATATTAACAGATAAAATTGTCAATTATTTGCTACACTGATTCTACATTGGCCAAAATGTAATTTCTGGTATCAAAGTTTTCCCATAATTTGAGTTGCTCTCAGAAAGTTTCTGGCATAGCTGAAGCAGCTAGTTTTGAAAGAAAATGACAACAGAGAAAACAATTTCTTGGGCCATGATTTCGATGAGCAAAGTTGTTCCTAGTAACTCTTTCATTCTGGATCAGTTTCTTCACCTTGCTGAATTTAATATGATATTCATAGGTGGAAACGAATAAACTATGCGATACAAGTTGGCAGAATTCTTTGCGATTATACACATGGATCCAATCAATGCAATTGATATTTAATTATTTGTGCTGCTAAACAAGGCACTCGAGGAATGCTACCATTGCCGTTATGCTGTTACTTCATAATTGATTCGAAAAGCTAATCAAAAAGTCGAGTGGTGCCTAACAAGGTATGAAACTATCAAAATGTTCTTTGTTTATGCAACAAAGCTTAGTAAATGTTGCATTTTAGAAATAAATTTGAATAGGGGTCTTTTGCAGATGAGCATGCAAGAAATTGCACTTGCTTCGTGGCAAGTTCTGCAGTTAATATATTAACATTTTTATGTAATATTTTTTCCTTTTCTATCTGCATAGAAAGTTCTGCAGTTGATATAGTTTTTTTTCTTTTTTTACTAGACTTTTTCTTACTCTCATTTTACAAAACCACATGGTAATTCAGCACAAAACTTTCTAATGCATCGCTAATATATATAGGATTAAATGCACATTCACATAGATCCTTACATGCTCAATCATTTAAGCCCTCTAATATCCAAGCTTAACAGCCCGAAGCTAGTCAAATACATCTGATGACGCCAAGAAACCCTCCTCGAACGTCGGGGATGACGGACATCTCCCTCCTCGAAGTCCTGCAAGAAAAGTCCCCGGGGACCGATGGCGCCGGTGGGGACCCTCCGACGATCAAGTCAGTTGCTTGGGCTCAGACAAAGAACCGCTCCAGCGAAGAGGAGCTGAGGCGGTTAGGGTTTTTGCTGGGAGGAAGAAAGCTCAGAAAAACCAGAGTTCAGATCCCACTTACAGCGTGAGTATGCGTCTTTTATACCTGTCCGAATACCATGATACGCGGCCTCGGAAGATCTCCATCGTACCGTTGCCGGTTGATATGACTGGACTCCATCGCTAGAGGTAGCGAGTCGTATGCTGTAGCGAGGCATGGTGATGCACAGGGACATGCAACACGCCAAACACCGTTATGAGGCATGGCCCTCCGTAATGGGGCACAATCACGGAAGTACTGAATGGTACGCAGCGGCAAGGCATGGTCATGCACAGGGGCATGCAACGCGCCAAACCTCGTTATGAGGCATGGCCCTCCGTAATGGGGCACAATCATGAAAGTACTGAATGGTACGCTGCGGCAAGGCATGGTCATGCGCTGAAAATCATGTACAAGTGCCGTGCCACCTGATATTTGCTGTTTTCCCTGGCAGTTGAGTCACGTGTTGACCGTTGATGACCCCACCCCCCGACCCCGAGGGGATGCCGGGGGTGGGGGAATGACGGTGCACCCCGAGACCGGTGGGGGTCTCGGGGTTAAGAAATGATGACCCCCCCCGACCCCGAGGGGGTGCCGGGGGTGGGGGAATGACGGTGTACCCCGAGACCGGTGGGGGTCTCGGGGTTAAGAAATGATGACCCCCCCCCGACCCCGAGGGGGTGCTGGGGGTGGGGGAATGACGATGTACCCCGAGACCGGTGGGGGTCTCGGGGTTAAGAAATGATGACCCCCTCCCCCCCCGACCCCGAGGGGGTGCCGGGGGTGGGGGAATGATGGTGTACCCCGAGACCGATGGGGGTCTCAGGGTTAAGAAATGATGACCCCCCCCCCCGACCCCGAGGGGGTGCCGGGGGTGGGGGAATGACGGTGTACCCCGAGACCGATGGGGGTCTCGGGGTTAAGAAATGATGACCCCCCCCCCCCCCCCAACCCCGAGGGGGTGCCGGGGGTGGGGGAATGACGGTGTACCCCGAGACCGGTGGGGGTCTCGGGGTTAAGAAATGATGACCCCCCCTCGACCCCGAGGGGATGCCGGAGGTGGGGGAATGACGGTGTACCCCAAGACCGGTGGGGGTCTCGGGGTTAAGAAATGATGACCCCCCCCCCGACCCCGAGGGGTGCCGGGGGTGGGAGAATGACGGTAGCTGCTGTTACCTTTTCTGAGGACACAGGGATCAGTCATATCAGATGCTCCCTCACCCCTGGGATGGAGCGGGTCCCACCGCTGAGGCTCTAGGGGCGTTCTCCACATGGTTGATCCCTGTCCTCAACCTTTATGCGGACGGCGTGGGGAATGTAAGGAGGCGGCCCTCCGTACACTGCGCCAGCCATGATCACCCTCGAGAATGAGGACGGGCTCTTCGGAGTCTGCGCGAAAAGGCGTATCATCATTTCCTCTCATTACGGCGACGTCAGCAAGGTCCCATCACTGGCCGGGGGCGTGCCACACCACGCGCTGGGGCGTTCCTCGAGGCGAACCGGCGTATGGCAAGGAGCCGCGTGGCCGACGAGACATAGCGGGACATTTTGAAAACTTAATAAAGCTAGCTAAGGGGGGCGGACTGATTCCCCATCGCCATCGTCTTCTTCGTCTGTTCTCCAGTTTCTCCTGCGATCTGCAAGCCCACACCCGGTCTTCTTTTGACCTCTCAGGTTAGCTCCTCCTGCCTCATCCATGAGTTCCCCTTCCTGGACCTCAGAGGACGGCTCTGAGGACCGTCCTCCCTCTGTGAGGCGCCAGACCTCCCCATTCCTTCTCCCACACCTGAGTGGTCCTCTGATTCGGAGGACTACATCCCTCTGGCCCGGCGATGGGCCACCGGTGGGGCCCCATCGAGGGGCCACCGGCCGAGGGCCGGGACCTCTTCGAGGGTGGAGGAGTCCCCAGAGGGGACAGCCTCCGTCCTGAAGCGACCGGATCTGGAAAGGATCCGGGCCCGCTACAGGATCCCTCGGGAGGTCGAGCTGTTCCTGCCCACACCTGACGACCGGGTCATCTCCTCCCGACCCGGTCGAGTAGCTCTCTATGAGATCTGCCTGCAGGCAGGTCTCCGCCCTCCCTTTCACCCTTTCTTTGTCCGCCTACTCGATTTCTACTCTTTGACTCCTTCTCAGCTAGTCCCGAACTCCTATCGCGTGATTAGCGCTTTTGTCATTCTTTGTCACCGCCTAGGTATCACTCCTAGGATTAGTTTGTTCCGCAATTTCTATTCCCTCCGAGCCCAGAAAGGGTGGTGGCTGTTCCAGCCCCGACCCAACAGGGTTCTGAAGCTCCTCCTGCCTTCATCAATCAAGGGGTGGAAACCCCGCTTCTTTTTTGCCAACATTGACCAAGTCCGGCCCCGGTGGGGGGACCCCGACCTCCGTGGGAATGCCGTGGCTGTCCAGCCTGGAGACCGAGAGGCGATGGGGTTGCTGCTGACCACCGAGATTCCCCGGTACACCTTGCTGCTATCGGAGGACCACTTGGAGTCGGCAGGCCTCATTTCCCATCGGGGTAGGCTTTCTCCATTCTGCCTCTCTTCTTTCTTCTCCCTTTTTTTTTTGTTCTAAAAACCTGACCTGTGTTATGCAGCGATGAAAATTCCGACCGCGAAAGTGATGAAGGCTGCCAAGAAAAGGGCCCGAGAAAGGCCACCCAGGGACCAGCGGGCCCCGGCCCCGAAATGCCCGGTGGTCCGGGTCTCCCTCCCAGCACCAGTCTCCCCACCCCCGGCTCCGCCACATGTCCCAGCTGTACCGGAGGTCAACCTTACGGCCAACACTCCACCAGAGGTGGGGGCGACAGCGGGAGCCACCGCCGAGGAACCAAAAGTGGGGGCGCATGTGCCAACCGAGGAGTTCCCGGTCCCCGAGAGAGCGACCCCACCAGGTGTTGCCAGGGACTGGGGCGAGGGACCATCGGGCCCCGCGAGCCCACCCCCCGAGGGGCCACTTGGGAGTGGCCCGCACATAGAGCCGGGGACATCAGGAATGGCGGAGGAGGGCGAAGGCGCACCCAGGCCGCCCCGAGACTCCTTGGACGACGGCTATTGGGCCGAGCAGGCCCTGGGTCCGGTCTTCGATCTTAGGATTATTGAGGATCTCAGCCATCTGGGGGTGGGAGCATTCTTCCGGGACTCTTACGCCGCAGTGGTCAAGGTAAGCAATTTTCTCATTCCTCCCCCTTTACTGTTCCTATGTATATATTCTGTTGACCTGGGCTTGTGTGCAGATCGCGCACTCCCTGAGGGCCGCCAGGGAGGTAATCCAGGGAGGAAAGAACATTCTGTGGGAGACGCAGAAGGAGGTCGAGGAGGCCCAGCACCGCGCGGAAGAGGCAGAGAGGGCGCTGGAGGCGGTCAAGGACGCCTGTGCGAGCGAGGTGAGGGCCGCCACGAGCCGGGCGGAAATGGAGGACAATCGCACACGCGCAGCGCTCTCTCAAATGACGGAAGTTGAGAGCGCAGTCATGGCCAGGGATATGCACATCTCTGAGTTGACCTTAGCGCTCCGGGAGGCCGAGGACCGAGCGGGTGCGGCGGCGGAAGAAGCAAGGGTGGCAAGGGAGGAGACCTGCCTACGCGAGGAAGAGTTGAGCCGCGCTCGAGAGGAGATAAGCCACGCTCAAGAGGAGATAGCCACGCTCGAGAGGCTGAAAGAATCGCGGCAGAGGCCCTCGCTGCGGAGAAAGCTCGGGCTGCCGGGCTTGTTGAAGAATACAAGGCGTCTGAGCATTTCGCAGACGACCTGGCCGAAGCTTCGGCCGCTGTATTCCTCGACGGGTTCCAGCATGCTAAGGAGAGGGTGGCCAGGGACTTGAATTTCCCCCGGGCTCTGGAGATCGAATTGTCAGACCAGACTTTTTCCGATGATGAGCCCGCACCGGCAGAGCCATGAGTCTGCGCCTGCGACTTTACTTTTCTTTTCTTTCTTTTGTAAGCCCGACTACGTCGGAGTTTTGTAGTTCTTAGTTAATGAAAATACTTTTCACAATGATCTTCGTATTATTATTGACTTCATCAATTGATATGTGGCCCCACGACTTTATTCCTTCCGATACTTTCGGGGGACACCTTTCCACCCGCGTTACCCTGCCTTAGTTACTTGAACCCGAGAGTTAGAGCTAGGTGGAGCTAAACCTTCGGAGCAGGGACACCGTCGGTCGGAGATTAGACTGGTAGGCCCCCTCTGGGGCATAGACGCAGCGCCTTATCAAGTATTGGTACACTGGGCTCTGTGCCTGGCTAGTGCAGGGCTTTGAGTGCCGATGGGGCACCGAGCTTTCGTTGTTGAGAGCCAGTGGCACACTGCTCCGCCAGTGGTACACTGGGCTTTGTGCCTGGCTAGTGCAGGGCTTTGAGTGCCGACGGGGCGCCGGGCTTTCGTTGTTGAGAGCCAGTGACACACTGCTCTGCCAGTGGTACACTGGGCTTTGTGCCTGGCTAGTGCAGGGCTTTGAGTGCCAACGGGGCGCCGGGCTTTTGTTGTTGAGAGCCAGTGGCACACTGCTCTGCCAGTGGTACACTGGGCTTTGTGCCTGGCTAGTGCAGGGCTTTGAGTGCCGACGGGGTGCCGGACTTTCATTGTTGAGAGCCAGTGGTACACTGCTCTGCCAGTGGTACACTGGGCTTTGTGCCTGGCTAGTGCAGGGCTTTGAGTGCCGACGGGGCACCGGGCTTTCGTTGTTGAGAGCCAGTGGCACACTGCTCTGCCAGTGGTACACTGGGCTTTGTGCCTGGCTAGTGCAGGGCTTTGAGTACCGACGGGGCGCCGGCTTTTGTTGTTGAGAGCCAGTGGCACACTGCTCTGCCAGTGGTACACTGGGCTTTGTGCCTGGCTAGTGCAGGGCTTTGAGTGCCGACGGGGCGCCGGGCTTTCGTTGTTGAGAGCCAGTGGCACACTGCTCTGCCAGTGGTACACTGGGCTTTGTGCCTGGCTAGTGCAGGGCTTTGAGCGCCGACGGGGCGCCGGGCTTTCGTTGTTGAGAGCCAGTGGCACACTGCTCTACCAGTGGTACACTGGGCTTTATGCCTGGCTATGCAGGGCTTTGAGTACCGATGGGGCGCCGGGCTTTCGTTGTTGAGAGCCAGTGGCACACTGCTCTGCCAGTGGTACACTGGGCTTTGTGCCTGGCTAGTGCAGGGCTTTGAGTGCCGACGGGGCGCCGGGCTTTCGTTGTTGAGAGCCAGTGGCACACTACTCTGCCAGTGGTACACTGGGCTTTGTGCCTGGCTAGTGCAGGGCTTTGAGTGCCGACGGGCACCGGGCTTTCGTTGTTGAGAGCCAGTAGCACACTGCTCTGCCAGTGGTACACTGGGCTTTGTGCTTGGCTAGTGCAGGGCTTTGAGTATCGACGGGGCGCCGGGCTTTCGTTGTTGAGAGCCAGTGGCACACTACTCTGCCAGTGGTACACTGGGCTTTGTGCCTGGCTAGTGCAGGGCTTTGAGTGCCGACGGGGCGGGCTTTCGTTGTTGAGAGCCAGTGGCACACTGCTCTGCCAGTGGTACACTGGGCTTTGTGCCTGGCTAGTGCAGGGCTTTGAGTGCCGCCGAGGCGCCGGGCTTTCGTTGTTGAGAGCCAGTGGCACACTGCTCTGCCAGTGGTACACTGGGCTTTGTGCCTGGCTAGTGCAGGGCTTTGAGTGCCGACGGGGCGCCGGGCTTTCGTTGTTGAGAGCCAGTGGCACACTGCTCTGCCAGTGGTACACTGGGCTTTGTGCCTGGCTAGTGCAGGGCTTTGAGTACCGATGGGGCGTCGGGCTTTCATTGTTGAGAGCCAGTGGCACACTGCTCTGCCAGTGGTACACTGGGCTTTGTGCCTGGCTAGTGCAGGGCTTTGAGTGCCGACGGGGCGCCGGGCTTTCGTTGTTGAGAGCCAGTGGCACACTGCTCTGCCAGTGGTACGCTGGGCTTTGTGCCTGGCTAGTGCAGGGCTTTGAGTGCCGACGGGGCACCGGGCTTTCGTTGTTGAGAGCCAGTGGCACACTACTCTGCCAGTGGTACACTGGGCTTTGTGCCTGGCTAGTGCAGGGCTTTGAGTGCCGATGGGGCGCCGGGCTTTCATTGTTGAGAGCCAGTGGCACACTGCTCTGCCAGTGGTACACTGGGCTTTGTGCCTGGCTAGTGCAGGGCTTTGAGTACCGATGGGGCGTTGGGCTTTCGTTGTTGAGAGCCAGTGGCACACTGCTCTGCCAGTGGTACACTGGGTTTTATGCCTGGCTAGTGCAGGGCTTTGAGTGCCGACGGAGCACCGGGCTTTCGTTGTTGAGAGCCAGTGGCACACTGCTCTGCCAGTGGTACACTGGGCTTTGTGCCTGGCTAGTGCAGGGCTTTGAGTGCCGACGGGGCGCCGAGCTTTCGTTGTTGAGAGCCAGTGGCACATTGCTCTGCCAGTGGTACACTGGGCTTTGTGCCTGGCTAGTGCAGGGCTTTGAGTACCGACGGGGCGCCGGGCTTTCGTTGTTGAGAGCCAGTGGCACACTGCTCTGCCAGTGGTACACTGGGCTTTGTGCCTGGCTAGTGCAGGGCTTTGAGTGCCGACGGGGCGCCGGGCTTTCGTTGTTGAGAGCCAGTGGCACACTGCTCTGCCAGTGGTACACTGGGCTTTGTGCCTGGCTAGTGCAGGGCTTTGAGTGCCGACGGGGCGCCGGGCTTTCGTTGTTGAGAGCCAGTGGCACACTGCTCTGCCAGTGGTACACTGGGCTTTGTGCCTGGCTAGTGCAGGGCTTTGAGTGCCGACGGGGCACCGGGCTTTCGTTGTTGAGAGCCAGTGGCACACTGCTCTGCCAGTGGTACACTGGGCTTTGTGCCTGGCTAGTGCAGGGCTTTGAGTGCCGACGGGCACCGGTTTTCGTTGTTGAGAGCCAGTGGCACACTGCTCTGCCAGTGGTACACTGGGCTTTGTGCCTGGCCAGTGCAGGGCTTTGAGTGAAGATTTGGATAGCTAAAATCGAATCTTGTTAGCATTGAATAAGGGGCGAAAACCCAAGCAAACACGGATGATACTAAACACGAAAAGAGGGATACATTACTGATAATACCGGCGGAGGTTATCGCATTCCACGTCCTAGGGAGTGGCGTCCCATCAAGTTCTTCAATTTGTAAGCCCCGTGGCGCAGCGTCTCGATGATCCGGTAAGGTCCCTCCCAATTAGGGGCTAGCTTGCCTCCCTCAGTTGGCTTTGAGACCTCAGCCCGCCGAAGGATTAGGTCTCCTGGTAGGAACGTCCGGGGGCGCACGCGTGCGTTGTAGTATTTTGCGGCCCGTTGCCGGTAGGCTGCCATTCGAAGCCGCGCCCTGTCCCGCACTTCCTCCACCAAGTCGAGGTTGGCTCGCAGTTGGTCAGGGTTACCTTCTTCACTGTAAGCCTCCACCCGGGGGCTGGGTGCTCCAATCTCCACAGGGATAACAGCCTCAGAGCCAAAGACTAAGCTGAACGGCGTTTCTCCAGTAGGGGCTCGAGGCGTCGTATGATAGGCCCATAGCACGTTGGGGAGCTCCTCTACCCAACGTCCCTTGCAGCCGTCCAGTCGAGACTTCAGTCCTTGGAGGATGATTCGGTTGATCACCTCAGCCGCCCCATTGGTTTGAGGATGCCCGACGGACGTGAACCTCTGGCACATACCCAGCTCGGAGCAGAACTCCTGAAAAGGCGCGTTGTCAAACTGACGGCCATTATCAGTGACCAGTGTGCGCGGCAGCCCGAACCGGCATATGATTGACTTCCAGAAAAATGATCTCACTTTGCTCTCAGTAATCTTGGCCAGAGCCTCAGCTTCAACCCACTTGGTGAAGTGGTCCACCGCCACCAAGAGGAACTTCCGTTGCCCGGAAGCCGGGGGAAATGGACCCAAGATGTCCATGCCCCACTGGGCAAAGGGCCAAGGCGCCACCACGGGGGTCAGGTTGGATGTCGGTTGTCGCTGGATATTGGCATGACGTTGGCAGCTATCACACCTCTTGACAAGCTCGGCCGCGTCCTCCTTCATCGTCAACCAAAAGTACCCTTGGCGCAGGGCCTTGTAAGCTAGGGCTCTGCCCCCTAGATGACTCCCGCATACGCCTTCATGGATCTCCCGGAGGATATAATCTGATTCAGCTGGCCCCACACACCTGAGGACCGGGTACGAGAAAGATCTCCGATAGAGCTTCCCGTCCGTCATCAAGAACCTCGAGGCCCTTCATTTGAGCAGCTTGGCCTCTGCGGGATCCTCCGGGAGAGTGTCGTCAGTCAAGTACCGGATGTAGGCGTCCATCCAGGAGGGCTCCTGCTCCACCGGTAGCACTTCATCCGCGGCCTCGATGCTCGAGACTCGTAGGTGCTCCACATACGTTCTTCCCAATGTCCCCTCGACCGAAGTGGCCAAACGGGACAGCGCGTCAGCCCTGGCATTCTCTGCCCTGGGGATATAGCTGACGCGGAAATAAGAAAAATGAGACGCCTGGGACTGCACCTTGCTCAAGTAGCGGGTCATGGTGGGGTCCCTAGCCTCGTACTCCCCGGCAACTTGTCCAGAAACGAGTTGAGAGTCCGTGAAGGCTCTCAAGCGCCCCGCGCCCAGCTCCTTAGCCAGTCTCATCCCCGCCAGCAGGGCTTCGTACTCCGCCTGATTATTGGTCGCCGGGAACTGGAATCTGAGAGCGTATTCCACCACGTCTCCCTCCGGGCTTGCGAGGATGAGTCCGGCCCCACTCCCTTGAGAGTTCGCCGCTCCATCTACATGCAGGATCCAATCCTCCACCTCCCCATATGAGGGAGGGTCCACAAACTCCTCCGGTCGCGCCTCCTCCACATCCTTCTCGGTCCAGAGCACTCGACTAGGAAATCCGCCAACACCTGGGACTTCATGGCTGATCTTGGCCGGATGGACAGGTCGAACTCGCTTAGCCTGATGGCCCATTTAGCTAGCCGGCCGGAGGTGTCGGGCGAGACAGGATAGCTCGCAGGGGCTGATCCGTAAGCACCACAATGGGATGAGCTTGAAAATAAGGCCGAAGGCGCTGAGTAGAGACCACCAGGGCGAAGATAATCTTCTCAGTTTTTGAATACCTGGTCTCAGCGTCATGGAGTACCTTGCTGGTATAATAGATCGGCTTCTGGGCTCCGTCGGTATCCATGCGCACAAGCACAGAGCTAACGGCCTCCGGGGAAGCGGCCAGATATAAAAAGAGCTCCTCTCCATCTTCAGGCTTGGACAGCAGCGGTGGAGTGGAGAGAAACTGCTTCAATTCTTCAAAGGAGCCCAGACACTCTTTCGTCCACTCGAAGCCGTTAATCTTGCGCAGCGCTTGAAGAAAGGCAGGCACCTCTCCGCCGACCTTGACATGAAACGACTCAAGGCCGCCACCCTCCCCGTCAAGCGCTGCACCTCCTTCTTGCTGACCGGGGGCCGCATCTCTAGGATGGCTTTGATCTTGTCAGGGTTGGCCTCGATCCCGCGCTGGGTCACCATGAAACCCAGGAACTTGCCAGCCGCTACTCCGAAGGTATTGTGGGGGTTGAGCTTCATTCGGTACCGGCGCAGATTGCTGAAAGTCTCCTCGAGGTCCGCCACATGGTCTTCTGCATCGGTGCTCTTGGTCAGCATGTCATCCACATATACCTCCATGTTGCGCCCCAGCTGATCCTCAAAAACCTTGTTCATTAATCTTTGGTAGGTAGCCCCGGCATTTTTCAGCCAAAGGGCATCACCCTGTAACAGTAGATCCCCTTCTCCGTGACAAAGGAGGTTGCTTCTTCATCTGCTGAGCTCATCTTGATTTGGTTATACCCCGAGAATGCATCCATGAAACTGAGCGTTCTATGCCCGGAGGTGGCGTCCACCAGCTGGTCGATTCGGGGGAGTGGGAAGCTGTCCTTGGGACACGCCTTGTTGAGGTCGGTGAAATCCACACACATTCTCCAGCTTCCACTGGCTTTACGAACCATTACGACGTTCGCCAACCATTCGGGGTAGCGCACCTCGCGGATATGGCCAGCCGCCAACAGCTTCCGCACCTCCTCGTCAACAGCCTTCTGCCGGTCCGGGCAAAACTTCTTTTCTTCTGCCTGATAGGCCGGCACTCCGGTCGGATGTTGAGCTATGTGTAATCACCTCCTCTGGGATCCCGGGCATGTCGGATGCTGACCATGCGAAGACGTCGACGTTGGCCCGCAGGAAGGTGAGGAGCCGATCACGGGCTTGGTCCGAAAGTGAGGCTCCAACTCGAACCGTCTGCGTGGGGTCCTCCCCGAGAGGGAAAGTGAGCAGCCGCTCGGCCGTTCCCCCCTCCTCTCCAAGTCTCGTGGGTCAAGGGTTTCGGTGTCGGTGCAGATGGCGGTGCGGGCGCTGCCTCCTGGGGACTGGGGGCCAAGTGGTAGCATAGCGCCGGCAGGTCCTGCTCTCCTCGCATCTCGCCGATCCCACTGGCGGTTAGGGAATCTCACCAGGAGCCGCTTGGTGGATATGACGGCATCCAAGAGGTTGAGTCCGGGCCTCCCAAGAATCGCGTTGTATGCCAGGGGCACACGGACTACCAAAAATTTTATAAGGACAGTGCTCTGGCACGGAGCTGCTTCCGGCCGTCACGGGAAGAGTAATTTCCCCTTCGACCCTCACAGAATCCCCCGTGAATCCCATCAAAGGTGTGACGACAGGTCGAGTAGGTCATGCGACAGATTCATACGAACAAAGGCATCGTAGTTCAAAACATCTACGGAGCTCCCACTGTCGACTAGGATTCGTTTTACAGGATGTTTAGCAATCGTCATGGATACGATGACGCTATCATCATCTTTATTTACAACCCCCTCCAAATCCTTTTCGAAAAAAGGAATTACAGCTCCACTCCTCCCTCTTCCCTTGGTCTCTTCGGCGGGCCTCCTGCCCCCCAGGAAATCATCGCCACTGTCTTCTCCGTCGGGGTGTTATCAATCACCGGCGGTGCAGGCGCTGACGGGCCGGGAACCCCTGGGTTGTTCCTTTGGACGAAACTTCCTCAGATGGCCTTGTTGAATGAGGTCTTCAATGGCCTTCTTTAGCTGCCGGCAGTCGTCGGTGTTGTGGCCGTGGTCCCGGTGGTAGCGGCAGTAGAGATTTTTGTTCCGGGGGATCTTTGGGTTGATGGGAGAGGGCGTTGCAGATAGGGCTCCCCTTCGATCTCGAGCAGGATCTGGGATATTGGGGCAAGCAGCGGAGTGTAAGGCCCGTCTCTCGGTGCAGGAGGTCGAGGACGGTGGTCTGGTTGGCGAGGAGGCTCGGGCCTTCTGGGGCGGACCTCGGCAGGTTCTGGCTGGGTTGGCTTCCTGGGTATGCTCCCGCCAGCCTCACGCCGGGAAAAGTCAGCTTCGTCTGCCCGGATGTACTTCTGGGTGCGGATCAAAAGTTCAGAGTAGGAACCGGCGGCTTCTTGTCAAGAGAGTACGCGAAGCGGGAAGGGCGGAGCCCCCGCTTCAGTGCCAAGGTAGCCACCGAATCTTCCAAGTTAGACCTCCAGGGCGGCTTCCTTAAACCGGGCGACATAGTCCCGCAGAGACTCGCCATTCTTCTGCTGAACGGCAAACAGACTGTCCGCCACCCTCGGGATCTTCCGGCAGGCGTCAAAGTGGGCCAGAAAAGCCCTCTCCAACTGGCGAAAGGAGTCGATGCTTCGTGGCGGCAGGCGGGAATACCAAGCCCGGGCAGCTTTTTTCAGAGTAGCCGGGAAAGCCACACACATAAGAGTCAGTGGCCCCCTGAACTTGCATGAGTACCTTGTAGCTCTCCAAGTGGTCCAAGGGGTCCGTAGTCCCATCGTATGGGTCCAGCTGAGGAAGGCGAAATCTGGTAGAGATAGGCTCCTCCATGATGCGGCGGGACAGGGGAGGTCGACTGTCATAGTCAGTCTCTGGCAGGTGGGTAATCCGACGGCTAAGTTCTTCCAGCTTCTGGTTGCACTCCTCGAGTCGACGCTCAGCCTGACGAGGCATCCGGCCATCAAAGGAGCCCTCCCCTGAGGACTCGAAGAAGAACGGGGGCGGCGATGCCGGCACGGGCGCTCCGCCTCCTTTCCGTGCCGCCGCTTTGGAGAGACGCTGGCGTGGCGAGAAGGAGACCAGGGCCTTTTGGATGCCTCGCGGTGATGCGGTTTGGCCGGGGATCGGTGGCGATGATCTGCAGGAACTGGTGATCTCCGGCGGGAGGAATGCTGGCTAGGCTGCATCACCCCAGGGACAGACGGGTTCGGCTCCGGTTGTCGCAAGGCTGCTTGCTGATGCTGCATGCCTTGAACCATCGCCGTCAACGACTGGACTTGCGCGGCCAAGGCGGCGAATCGATCCTCCTGGGGTTGCTGCGAGCGGACGTAGGAGCTTCATTCTGTGGAGCAGAAGGCCCTGCCCCCTGGAGATTTGGAGGCTCTGGGAAACAGGAAGCGAGAGCCGGGGGGCCTCCGCGGGTGGACCAGCCCCGCAGCGCTGCCCCCCAGCGCGGCCGGCTGAAGCTCCTTTCGTTCGAGTCGTCACCATGATTTGGTTTGAAGAGCTCGAAGTTGGGAGAAGAAGAAAGCTGCTGGTTCGACGTCTTTCTTACACACCCCCCTACCTGGCGCGCCAATCTGATGACGCCAAGAAACCCTCCTCGAACGTCGGGGATGACGGACGTCTCCCCTCGAAGTCCTGCAAGAAAAGTCCCCGGGGACCGGTGGCGCCGGTGGGGACCCTCCGACGATCAAGTCAGTTGCTTGGGCTCAGACAAAGAACCGCTCCAGCAAAGAGGAGCTGAGGCGGTTAGGGTTTTTGCTGGAGGAAGAAAGCTTAGAAAAACCAGAGTTCAGATCCCACTTACAGCGTGAGTATGCGTCTTTTATACCTGTCGAATACCATGATATGCGGCCTCGGAAGATC
>UESW01004087.1:0-26517 GCA_900491605.1 Calamus simplicifolius
ACTCAATAATCAGGTATGAGCGATAACCCCAAGAAATCGCTATCTTAGCACTCAGAGAGGAATCCCTCCTCCTCAGGAACACTTTTTTCATCTAAAAAGAGCTTACTCGAGCTCCTACTCAGCTGTGACCTCGATTGCTAACATGAGCGTCGAAGGTTCCCACCGGAGAATCCCTCCGGTCTTGGGGCTTTTTGCAGGCAACTCGGTGGAGCAAAGATCCTCTAATCAATCCGCTTTCTCATCCCGACGTTCAGGACCAGTGATCGGGCATCATCAGATTGGCGCGCCAGGTAGGGGCAGTGCAGGACGCAGCAGGTATCTCAGGGCCACCCTGTGCTACATCTCACCGAACTCTACTCCCCCCTCTTTTCTTCTTGAAACCATGGTGGTGACACGAGCTTAGGACGCTTTCGTCAGTTGTCCAGCGGGGCTCCCCCCGCCAGTTAGGCAGCAGGAGGCCAATCCCCCTGCTACCGATCCTCCCGTCACCTGCCCACCACCGAATGCAGCCGTCCAAACTGGGGAACGGCTAGCGACTCTCACCCAGCAGGTCCAAACTCTCACCGCTATGGTCCACGGACTCCAGCAGCAACAGTCCGTGGCCACCCAATACCAGACCGCTCCCCCCGCCAGTCAGCAGTCGGCAAGAGGAGGCTCTCCTCGGGGGAGGCCGGTCGTCGTCCGGCTTCCCCTAGGAAGCCTCACCGTGAGCCCCCTAAACGGCCACGGTCCCCTGATCGTGCCCCCAGCAAATTTCCTCCGAGCCGCATCATCAGGAGGAACCAAAGCGGAAGTCCCAGCTCCCGCGTCCTTCCCCTTCTTTTTCCTCTTCTTCTTCCTCCTCCGAGCCATCTCGGAGGGCCCCGACAATCAACCGCCAGGCGAAGGAACGCCTGGACGAGTACAACAGGCGGCTGGATGAGCTCGCCAGAAAATCAATCATCAACCGGAGGAATAGTTTGACACCCATCCTCCTTACACCCGCTGGATATTGGAGGAACCTGTCCCCTCCAGATTCTGCTTCCCCCAGGTAGACCCGTACGATGATACGACAGATCCTCTCGACCATCTCGAGAGCTATAAAGCAATGATGCAAGTCCAAGGCGCTTCAGATGCCCTTCTCTGCAAAGCCTTTCCCGCCACTCTACGGAAGGCCGCTCACGCGTGGCACTCACGCATGTCCCCTCACAGCATCGACTCTTTTCAAGAGCTGGAGAAGGCCTTTCTAGCACATTTCGATGCCTGCCGATGGATCCCAAGGGTAGCAGACAACCTCTTCTCCGTGCGCCAGAAGGAGGGGGAGTCGCTGCGGGACTTTGTGTCCCGATTCAAGGCTACCGCCCTCGGAGTCTACCATCTCGACAATGCGGTAGCGACGTTGGCGCTGAAGCGGGGACTCCTCCCATCCTGCTTCACCTTCTCCTTGGACAAAAAGCCTCCGAGCTCTTACTCCAACCTCCTCCTCCATGCTCAAAAGTACATCCATACGGATGAGGCTGACTTCACCTGCCGAGAATCTTCAAGGAGCTCCAGTCACAAGCCCACTCGCCCTGAGCCGAGTGGACCACCTCGACACCGGCGATCTGACCCGCCTCGCCGATCCGACAACAGGCGCCGAAGCCCTGTCCCCGACGAGAGCAAGCTCAGACCTCTTCTCGCCCCTCGATCCCACATCCTGATGGAGATCGAGGGCGAGCCTTACCTCCAGCGCCCTCCTCCCATGAAGAAAGGTCCTCCCCGCGACAAAAGCCGTTACTGCCGATTCCACCGGGATTATGGCCATGACACTGACAGCTGCTACAGCTTGAAGTGGGCTATCGAGGAGCTCATTCAGCGGGGCTACCTCGGCAAGTATGTTCAGAAGGCGCCGCAGCCGCTGCCGGCCCTCATGGGACCTCCGCCTGTTCAAGCCGTGGTCGACAATGCCCCCACGGAACAGACGGTCGGAATGGTGTCCTGGGTATCAGCCTCTGCATCTAAGCAGCCAAGAGGGGAGGAGGCGCCGAATAATGTAATTCCTGGGGGGAATCTGCTGTTATGGAAAATGTAAACAATGAAGGCGTCGTCGTCTCTATGACGATCACCAAGCACCTTGTAAAAAGGATATTAGTTGATAGTGGCAGCTCAGCTGACATCCTTACTTACGACGCTTTTGTTCGAATGGGATTATCTCTAGACTCCCTTCAGCATGTGGCAGCCCCATTGGTCGGTTCACTGGGGACTCTGTAAGTTTGAAGGCGAGATACCTTTGCCTGTGACAGCCGAACGCCGCCATGCCAAAGCACAGTGATCATGAAATTCCTGATCGTGAGGGTCCCCTTGGTGTACAATGCCATTCTCGAGCGTCCAGGTCTGAACCTTTTGGATTCAGTTATCTCCACCCGACATTTACTGGTGCAGTTCCCCACTAGTGCAGGAGTTGGAGAGATGCGCGGTGAGACAGCCCGGTCCTGCCCTGTTATCATGCGGCATCAAGTCCTCTGAAAGTTGAACCAGCTTTAGAAGCATCCGACCCTAGAGACTCTAGCAAGGGAGGGGAACCAGCTGAGCACCTCTTAACTTTCCCTCTTGAAGACGACCCGACGAAGACCGTCCGTGTCGGCGGACTCCTTCCGCCAGAGGATTGGGAGCGCCTCTTAACTTTTTTGCGGGCTAACTCGACGTTTTCGCTTGGTCAGCGTCTAATATGTCAGGCATCCCTTCGGAAGTAATCACCCACAAGCTCAACATTGACCCACGGCACCGTCCGATCGGCCAAAGGAAGAGAAGCTTCGCTCCTGATCGGGAAAAGGCTATTGACGAGGAAGTCAACAAGCTGCTCAGTGCCGGCCACATCCGGGAGGCACACTACCCTAGTTGGCTGGCTAATGTGGTCATGGTACGTAAGGCAAACGGGAGCTGGAGAATTTGCATAGACTTCACCGACCTCAACAAAGCATGTCCGAAAGACAGCTTTCCCCTGCCAAGGATAGATCAGCTGGTGGATTCTACCTCTGGGCATGAACTCCTCAGCTTCATGGACGCCTTCTCCGGATATAATCAGATAAGGATGGACCCCAGCGACGAAGAGCACACATCCTTTGTGGCGGAGAAAGGCATTTATTGCTACAAAGTGATGCCTTTTGGCCTCAAGAATGCGGGGGCAACCTACCAAAGGTTGATGAATAGAGTGTTCCAGGACCAGCTAGGCCGGAATATGGAGGTCTATGTAGATGACATGCTGACAAAGAGCACCCACCTCGATCACGTCTCGACTTAGAGGAAACCTTCAACAACCTCCGTCATTTCCAAGTCAGGCTGAACCCCAAGAAATGTGCTTTCAGGGTGGCGGGCAAGTTCCTGGGTTTCATGGTGACCCAGCGGGGGATCGAGGCGAACCCAGAGAAGATCAGCGCCATACTCGACATGAGGCCACCATCCAGCAAGAAGGAAGTGCAGCGACTAACAGGGAGGATAGCGGCTCTAAGCCATTTCCTCTCCAAATCGCCCGAGAGATGCTTGCCTTTCTTCATGGCCCTGCGGAAGATGAACAGCTTCGAGTGGACGGACGACTGCCAGAAAGCCTTCGACGGGTTGAAGGCGTTCCTGTCCTCCCCGTCGCTCCTATCCAAGCCAAGAGACGGGGAAAGTCTCTTCCTCTACTTAGCTGCTTCTTCGGAAGCCGTTAGCTCAGTCCTGGTGCATCTCGACGTCGACGAAACCCAGAGACCCGTTTATTATGTGAGCAAGGTCCTTCATGATGCAGAAGTTAGATACTCCAAGACAGAGAAAGTTATTTTCGCCCTAATAGTTTCGCCCGGCGCCTCCGCCCATACTTTCAAGCTCATCCTATCGTGGTGCTCACGGATCAGCCCCTTCGACCCATCCTGGCTCGTCCGGATACCTCAGGATAACTCGCCAAGTGGGCCATCAAGCTAGGAGAGTTCGACCTCTCCTTCCAAGCACGACGGCTTCTTCTCAGCCGGCTCCTCCGCAGGCGCTGGGGCCGTGAGGGCTGCGGCCGGCCCGGCTGGCTCCCGTCTCCGAATTCTTTTCGCCAGCCTGGATGACTCTCTGGTCGCCTGCCTCTTCTACCTCAGGACGGCCTCGAAATCGCTGGCGGAAATCTTCATGGCTGCACAGAAAAAGATAATAAGCATTAGCAACGACATACAACAAACCGAAAGATGGGATAGAAGGATTCAGGCGTCAAGCTCACCGATCGCCGGGGCTAACTCGGCTTCTACCAGGTTCTCCTCGGATAGGAGTTCCTTGTAGCCGGGGATTTGGCAGTTGGACAATTGGGTGAATAGTTCCTTATCCCTATCCCTTACGAAGGAATCGTCATTGGAGCTAGTGTCTAGCTCCCTCCAAGCGGCCCTTACCCCCTCGACATGGGCAAAAAGAAATCTAGATTTCTACCCCCTAATTTTAGACGGGAGGCCTAAGGGGAAAGCTCTACCCGGCCTGGCGGTAAATGCCCACCAGGCCCCCTCACCTTGACGATGGAGCTTATAGAAAACTCAGAGCAGAGACAGCCCTGGGCGGGCCCTCTCAAAATGACAAAGAATGACAAAGGCATATAGATCCGAATCGAGTTCGGAGTCAACTATGCCGGCACTAACCTATACCTATCTAAGAGGTTAAGAAAAAAAGGATGGAAGGGAAGGCGCAACCTGCACCGGAAGAACTTCTCGTATAGAGTGACCCGACCTGGGTAGTCAGAGGTCACCCTATCTTCGAGCCCCGGCGCGGACATGCCAATGAAGTCAGGGACCAGGTATTTAGCCCTAACGGCCTCTACATCCTTAGGGGTCATGGTGGAAGCCACCCCCGCTAGACCTGTTGGATCGGAACTCACCGCCAGAGGAAGCGCCGGATGGCGAGAGGACACGGGGACTACCCTAATAGGAGAGCCGGAGGTAGGCGAAGGTCCTACCGCCCTCGATTGGTCGCGGATGACGACGCCACCCACCGGCCGAGGCATTTGGCTACTAGCTACAGGGGCCTGGTTTTCACTACTAGATTGGGAAGACTCTTCTATGGGTCTCTTGCCCTCCCTAATGGCACTACAGTCCATAGGTAAAGAAAGGGATGAAACTAACCTAGGAATTGAAAGGACTCGGGTTGCAGAAGAACTCAGGGAAGAAGAAAGTGGAAGAAAGCAATGGCAGTGTAAAGGTTTCCGCAGGCTTTTGAAATGCTTTTATAGACTCCATCTCCAACTAGCGCCGCCCAAGATCCCGTCACGTGGCGCGCATCCATTGCGTTATGAGCTGCCAGCCGAAAATCTCGCATGTGCCCGAGGCGTGCTGCATCGATCCACTCCAAGGGACGTGATCCCCAGCCAATCGCGGGACATAGAAAACAGAGCGGCAATGATGGTCTTTGCCTTTTTCCATCCCCCAATGAGCTCCCTCTCCGGAGCGCTCGGCGCCGACGTCAGCCCCACCTAACGCATGATTGCGGGAGATCTTCGAAGCGACACTACCTCGGGACAAAGCGCCAGCTCATCAACCCATTTAAAGCGCACTTAAGGAAGCAATCATTCTTTTTGAATTTTCGCGCCCCTTTCGCCCAAAGGATTGCAAGCACGTGGTCCTTAGCGCTCAGGGGCGGGGGGCATCTGATGTGGCTGGTGTAGCCACAAGGGTAATTTTGGGAAAACCAAAGCATTAGTGCGCCACGACATCTCCAAGCCCGTTGAGTCGACCCCGACCATTCCTGGTCGGCCCCGCTCAGCCTCGGCGTCTCCGAGCCCGCCGAGTCAGCCCCGGCCATTCCTGGTCGGCCCCGGCACCTCCGAGCCCACCGAGTCGGCCCCGACCATTCCTGGTCGGCTCCACTCGGCCCCGGCGCCTCCGAGCCCGCCGAGTTGGCCCCGACCATTCCTGGTCGGCCCCGGTGCCTCCGAGCCCGCCGAGTCAGCCCCGACCATTCCTGGTCGGCTCCGACATCTCCAAGCCCGCTGAGTCAGCCCCGACCATTCCTGGTCGACCCCGCTCGGGCCCGGCGTCTCCGAGCCCGCCGAGTCGGCCCCACCATTCCTGGTCGGCCCGCTCGGCCCCGGCATCTCCAGTCCGCCGAGCCGGCCCCGACCATTCCTGGTCGGCCCTGCCCTGGCACCTCCTGGTCGGCGAGGTTGACCCCGGCCATCCAGGTCGACCCAGCTCAGCTTCGGCTCCCTCTGGAGAGTCAAGACGCCCCAGTTTCCTCCAAATCAGCCCCAGCATGGCCCAGGTAGTTCATGACGCCACCTCTCTGACCCGCGCCGCCTGACAACGCCAGATCCAACTCCCCACTGGCCACGCTGCTGATAGGACTGGACCCAACTACCCAATAGCCCCACTAGCTGATGGGACTTAGCCCACCAACCGCCATTTTCTCCCTTTCCGATGGGACAGGACTCACCAACCAGCCCAGATTCACACAACTCCCAAGAACTCCGCGGACATCCCCTTTTCACGGAATCCCATGTGGTCATGCAAGTGTCAACCCCTATAAAAAGGTGAATCCACTCAATAATCAGGTATGAGCGATAACCCCAAGAAATCGCTATCTTAGCACTCAGAGAGGAATCCCTCCTCTCCGGGAATACTTTTTTCATCTAAAAAGAGCTTACTCGAGCTCCTACTCAGCTGTGACCTCGATTGCTAACTTGAGCATCGGAGGTTTTCACCGAAGAATCCCTTCGGTCTTGGGACTTTTTGCAGGCAACTCGATGGAGCAAAGATCCTCTAATCAATCCGCTTTCTCATCCCGACGTTCAGAACCAGTCATCAGGCATCATTAGGATACATGAAATAAAAGCACAATATTCATCTTTTATAACTATTGATTCTTCCAATAAAGATGCGATAGCAGTCTTTTTTTTTTTTTTTAAGAAGAATAAGCAGCAAATTGATTTATAAAGTCGTCGATGTTGAAGCAAGAAACGTGTTAGGATTATTGGCCACTCCTCTCGCCATGTCGACGAACAACGACTGATGAAACCCATTCTCACACGAAAAAAAAAGCCAAGCATCTTCATTTTTCTTTATAATTGTTTTGATTAGTTTTATTCAACATGCATGGTCTCTCTTGAGTCCTCCATTGCTGGCATGCCTTATTTACTCCCTAGGCTAGAGCCTAGGAGTGTACCTCAGTATATTATGACACGTGTGATACACGTGAACATGTCTATGTTCAGTGCTTTCGAATTTTCAAAATTGCCAAAGTATTCTACAGTCATGCATGCAAACTTTGGAGCTCCCGAGATAGACAAGAAAAATGATGCCATGGAGATGGCCCATATTTAAGAACAAATTTTTTTATAATATTTCTTTTTTTTGTCACGTAATCACTTATTCTAGTTGTATTAAATGGCATTTAAAAGTTACACTAAAAACTCAACGGATGATTTATGTAGAATTTAAAGTTGTGATTACAAAATGCATCAATTCAATAACAAGAGCAGCCATTCAAGCAATTTTATGATCTTTTGAGCTCCTAATATTTTACCATATAGCATAAGTGATGGTCTATGCTATTATATAGATTTGTTATTATTTTCAATAAATACATGTTATTTGTCGGCGGTGCTAGCGTCACTTATTGAATAAATTAATTTGATGAAAAAAATTTAAACAAGCTACATCAAAGTTTTGCTTTGACACTTCGAGAGCATAGTTGTTAAAATCGGACCGAGCTAGCTGGTTGAACCGGTTGAACCGGAATTCGGAGGCCAAGCCGGTTCGATTCTAACATAAAATCGGATATGTAAGAGATCCGAAATAACTCGGTCAATCTAGTCTGAATCGGATCACGAGTTTATTAATGCCGTTTCAAATTTTCTTGTTTTTGACGTTTCAAATTCCTGAGAGGTTTATGGCAACTTTTTCTTCGTTGGGATACTCATAAGTTTTATGGATAAAGAAAAGGAGATCATGTAAAGAAAAGCATTGATGAAAGGAGAATGAAAAAAAAAGAAGAAAATATGAAAATTTTATGAGAATCAAGATGGAAAAGTAGAGACATAAAAAGAAAATGATGAAAATAAAGAAACTCGGATAGAATTTTTTTAATTTTCTTTTTTTTTTAAAAAAAAAGTTAAATCTAGATGAGTACCTAAATTGAAAGTAAGCAAATTTTAGAAATTGAATAAGATACCAAATTTTTTTTTTAAAAAAAGATTATAAAGATTAATATTTATATATTCGTTTTATTAAAAAATAATTTTTATTAATATAAATATATTTTTATATTAAAATAATAATTTATGGTTTAATCAGTAATCCTGAACAGTGATCCAATGACCCAAACCCTTCAGGTCGATGTCTGAACCGAATCTCTGACAACTATGTTCGAGAGGGCCCTTCGCCATTCCTCCGTCCCATGGCGTACCCTTAAATAGATTTATAGTCCCATCGCCAGAGCTAATCGTCACATGAATTGAACGACACTCGTCCCCTCAAAATAAATAACGACTAGTCGTTCCATGGACCATGCCTTCTCTCCATCTCTTAGGCCATGGCCATGCAGTCACGCACGGCAACCATAACGCCTCCAACCTTCAAATCACCCACTCCATAGCCCAACCCTTCCCCTCTCTCTACGAACAGACCATCATATTACAAAGCAAGCAGGCCTCGTGCCACACCTTGAACCAAAAAAAAAAAAAATACAAGTAAAACCGAAGGAAAGGTCCACCCGTATAAAACGAAGGCAAAGGGGTCCGTCCGCAAGCTTTTGGTCGGTGCTTTGCGAACCAGAGCTCCCTACGCCCTCCTTGCAGCGCAGACGGCGTCCGGCCCCACGGTCATGGCACCAACTCGTTACCCGGTCCACGAGCCAGAGGGTGAACCCACGCCGGTCCAAAATTACGCGCCCATGGGGGAGCGGAATGGGTCCACTGAACCGGGTCCACGCCTCGACGGCCTATAAGTTGGCTCCAGAATTCGACCGTTCCAGGGTCTATGCCTCAGACGAGGGCAACCTCCACTTTAGAAATGCCTCTCTAATTTTAAAATAGTATTGACAGCTGTATTGTGGGGGGGGGGGGTTCTCACGGGCAGAGGAACGACGCACGGGTGGCGAGAAGTTCAGTGAGTCCCAAGCCCAGTCGAACCCTCTCCTGTTTCACGGAGCGCATCGGCCGAGTGCGTAGATTCCGACAGCTCGACCTGTACTCCGGTACCGTCCTTTTATTTTTTGAAAACCGAAACCAGTTGGGCCTGCGCTCCCGCCTCTTTTGGCATGTAGTAGATGTTGGGAAGCCATCTGACTTACGTTTTATCGTTGCTCGCCTGATGTTCCTGGGGGCGGCACCTTGTTTTCCGAGCTATATCATATACAATACCGTAAACGCTGTGCTTGGATGAAAATAATTATTGTTTAAAATATATTTTTATTTAAATTTTTATTAAATTTTATTTAAATCCTTAAATTTAATTTCATGCTTATGAAATATTGTATCATAACATTCCATCATAAGGTATAAAATAACTGATATATCATCTTGTAAACATATGTTTCGATTGAGTAAATAATATGTTAATTATTATATCAATTTTAATCAATTTTATACAATAAAATGTTTGAATGTAATATTTTTAAAATATAAGAGTTTAAATTATAATAATCAAAAATTTAAAAATTAAAATAATTTTGAATGAGGGTTTGAAGATCAAAAGTGTGTTTTCATCATAATATTTTGAGGGGATAGAAAGCTTTACCAAAGATAGGAATTACTTGAGACTATTCTGACTCCCACCGTATTCTTTCCTGAGACTATTGAAGCAGAGAATTGGGAGGGGTACTCACCAATGGGATCCTTTATGGGCTTATATTGCTTATCAGATATGGCTATCCTGGAATCAGATTCTGTTCTCGGACATGGTTCTTCCTCCACGCAGGGTTATCAGGGCTGCGACTTCTCTTTATGCTGAGTATACCTCCCATCAGGGGTCCTTTGATTTTGCGAACCTTGGTCACTGGGGCTCCCCTGCTGCTGCGGCAGCGAACCGAGGTACGATTTTTATTTCTTGGGAGCCCCCTCCACTAGGGTTTGTCAAAATTAATTTTGATGGGAGTGTCCGCGGCAAAAGTGCTGGATCAGCTTATGTTATTCGGAATGCGGATGGTAGGATGCTGACGGCAGGAGGCTTTGGTCTTCTTGATTCCTCGGTGCCTATGACCGAGCTCTATGCGGCATGGGCGGTATATCTTATGATGTTCGAACCCTGGGCGTCCGCAGTCTCATCATTGAAGGTGATTCCAATACTGTTATTCGATGGATCCGTCAGGAGCACAGTTCTCATCTACCTCCTATCCTTTTATTATGTGACATCCGCTCTATGACTTTGGAGGTTCCTAACATCCAAATTCGCCATATCTATCGAGAAGCTAATGCTGTTGCGGACTGGATTGCTGCAAGAGTGGCCTTTCACTCCGGTTATTGAAGATGGGAACCGAGAGATGTTTGCCCTTTGATTTTATCTCAGTTATTAGCTTATGATATCGGGTCTAACCCGACCTAGGGTGGTGTGAATCACCGTTTGTACCAAAAAAAAGAAGATAGGAATTACCAATAAAAAGAAGGATTTTAGCATTTGTTTACTTATATTTTTAGATGTTTAAAATATGGATGTACTATTCTACAAAGATTACGACATCGAATTATACCATTGGCTGCTCATTTTGAAGGATATCCCCACAGTCAGATAGCCTCTATAATCTTAATTAATTTGATAAATGAACCAAGCAAGACAGCGTTGCCAACTAAACATCTTTAAAGAGATTTATTTAAAGTTTTAAAACAGCAACATCATCTTATGTACGAGTAGGTAAGTTGCCTGAGGGTTCAAACTCTAAGTGAGACGCCGAATTGTAAACGAACCAAACTCAACAATTGGCCAATTTACTTCTGCTTAGCTCTATTAAATAAAAAAACAAACAATAAATAAAAAATAAATAGCATCATTTCAATTCACATCTATAAGAGTTTTCTATATGACTTTTAATATATAATTTGTCATATAGAAAGAGATGTGACCCCATCATTAGATCATAATTTAACAACCATAATACTTGCTGGAAAAAGCATATTAGTTGTGAAATCAATTTAATGTTTTAGATTAGCACTCATGCATTGAAACTTCTGTGCTAAACTAAATAGCTGGTTTAAGGGTCACAAGCCAGGCATAGACCTTACACACACATGCGCGCGCGTGCGTGCGCGCACACATGATGGGGCCAATAGATCCCATGGGCTATAATGATTGCATCTGGACTCGGTTTTCGATGTCAGCCCTCGAAATTGGCCTCTTTATACCTCGGCCAGCATGCCTCAGCCAGCTTCAGTCTCGGCCAGCTTCAGCCTCGACCAGCTTTAGCCTCGGCCAGCATACCTCAACCAACTTCAACCTCAGCCGATCGATCTGAGCAACCACTCAAGTAGTGCCCTAGCGGCCACATTGTAGGGCCCATGTGTCTGGCTCCATCATTGTCCACATAGAACAATAAACGTGCGACGTGAGGGACATATATGGCGAGCGCCATAACGGCCGCCGACGTCCTGCAAACCTGCAATAGCCTGCAACAACCATCCAAATCAAATGGCCATCAATTCTGACAGAACTTGACCCACCAACTATGCAGCCATCCATATAAATGGGACATGGCCTGCAACTCTGACAAATCACAAGGAGGCAAGCTTCACTATTGCTGCCTTTACCATAAATGCTTTGACAAATGGTCACACCTTAAGTCTCAAAGACTCTAAGCTTCAATAAAAGGGTAAGAAGGACCCCTGACTAGGTAAGCAAATAAATGCTCATACTCGCTCATACAAAGAGCACCTCTCTAAACCTCTTTTTCGAGCTTTCTCAAGCACACGGCTGTTGTTCAGAGCACTAACTTGAGCATCGGAGGGTCCCCGCCAGAATCTCCAGTTCTCAGGACTTTTTGCAGGCTTCTAAGCGCGAGAAGCTCGTTGGAAGATCCTTGGCATGCCGAAGAAGGCGACCGAACTCTCGCAAATATTCGAGGAGGGTGATTTGGCTACAACATATTGATGTGCCACAAAGGGAGGGACAAAGGCTCTAAGGCACCAAACTACGAGCCTCATTTCCTCTCATGCAACAATGGTGATAACAAAGCCCAAAAGGTCTCTACCAACCGCTAGGAAGCATCCTCATGACGAGCTAAGCAACAGAAAGCCAGCCGCTCTACTCCACCATCGTCACCACTTCAAGCCACTCAAGCAGACCAGCTCGCCACCCTCACCCAACAAGTGCAAGCACTGATGGTAGCTGCCCAAAAGCTACAAGAGCAATATTTCATGGCCACATAGCAGCAACCAGAATCTTTTGCTCCCCCTCTAGTTGCTGCTCAGTTCAGCCATCATTCATCCCGCAGGAGATCTCCCTAGCGAGAGACTCACCGCCATCAAGCTCTCCTACAAGAGCACCATCAAACTCTTCAACAAGAGCAAGATCAAGCTCTCCAGCAAGAGCATCCTCAAGCTCATTAGCAGGAGCAACCTCAAGCTCAAGCTCATTAGCAAGAGCAAGCTCAAGCTCATTAGCAAGAGCAAGATCAAGCTCACCAGCAAAAGCAAGATCAAGTTCACCAACAAGCACCACAATCATGAAGCCCCCAAATGATGGCACTTTCCCACCTTCTGTCGACTTGATTCTCTGGGAGGCAGGTCGCCGACATGCTGAAGTATTCAAATCAGCAGAAGAAGATAAATTTTTCTAAAGAAAAAGCTTTCAAGCCTCTAGGCTAGGTATACTACACTTTGAGAAAAAGTTTCTTTTCATTAATGTAGGAATGCATTATAGAAAATTTGACAAAATCAACTTCTCAACAACCCCAATGCCGACCGAAAAAATTTCCGAGGCGGTTACAAAGAGAAAGGACCCCGCGACTTCAGCAGCTTGGGTCACCACTCGGGCCAACCAAAGAAACCCCCGAGGTTAGAGCTAAAAAAAAAATCGAATATGGATCGGATAGTAGTATATCCATATTTATATTATATTCTTTAACAAATACGAATATGGATAAGAAAACTAAACGGATATTAAATTTTATATCCATATTTATTCTAAACGGATATGGATGCGAATCGAATTTCAAGCATATCCATATTTGTTACGGATATGGATATGAATCGATATCAAGCATATCCATATTCGTTATACGGATACAGATATGAATTGAATATCAAGCATCCATATTTGATACAGATACGAATATGAATCGAATATTAAGGTAGTGTATGCTACAAAAAATGCTATACTAAATTATATATTTCAAATTCTAAATTATCTTCTATTTCTCCATTTCTATGTTTAAAACTATAACATTTATATGCTCTTTCAAAATTTATATTGTATTTTCACATGTATTCATTCATTTTTTGATAAATATTTTTCTTACTAACTATAATTTAAATAACTTTATTATATACTCTTTCAAAATCTACCTTACATTTTTTATATGTCTGTTCAACTCTCTTTTATAAATATTTTTTCTCACTAAAAATTTAAATAACTTATATTTTTTATATATATATTCAAATCTTTTTTATAAATATTTTTTATTAAAAATTATTTAAATAACATCATTCATGTCCTCTCAAATTAAAGCTTTTCTTTTTAGCATTATTTTATATGAAGAGTATAAGCACTAATAATAATAATAATAATAATAATAATAATAATAACTCCTCTTCTAACACTAATTTAAATAAAATTTTTTTATTATTCCCTTAATATTATAATTTCATCTTTTAAACTGTTATATATAATAGTTTTTAAATTATTTTTATTTTTATCTTTGCTTATATACCAAAATTTATAACCATCAACCTCTTTTGCTTTTTTCTACCTACTTAATTTCTCAGAGGCAAACAATGTTGATTCTTCTTCTAGTCATCACATTTATTAATTTTATTAATTTTTAATTAATAAGCTTATATTTTAAGTCACTAAACATATTTTTTTATTATTTTTTGGATTAACTTTTTTACTCGTATTCATTCATAAGAGTTTAAAAATTCTTGCTTACTTTCATATCACAATCGGGTGCTAATGTGCATCATTTGTGATACTATTGTGGTTATCTTTATAAAAATTTATGTTGTATTAGGGCCTATGTTTTCATACCTTGCTTACATACATCATGTTTAGGACCATCCTAATTATCATGATTAAACTTTACGCTATATTAGGGTTTGTGCAAACCATCACAAGTATAAGACATTCAAGTGGTTTTTCTATTCAATTCATGTTCATAGATGAAAGGGTTGGATCATGTTTGATCTCAGTCTGACCTAATTTTATATTTGAGTTTTGATTATAGACTCAAATCCAATCTATTTATTTGTTGGATCAAATCAGTTTTATAGAAAAACATTTAGGCCCAACAAATCATTTAGATCTATTTGAGTTTAATATAAAATATTGCATTTAAGTCAAGCATCTAATTATTATTTTATTATTAAAATAATAATTGATAAATAAATGAAATCAACTTAAATATAAGTTTCTATTCAAAAACTCTTAATTCTATCAAGTAAATGGTTATCCTTAAGTTTATAATTATGATATTTAAAATATTTACCAATTTAATTGAACACATTATAAATAAGAATCAATAAAGATAAATAATAAAAAAAGATATAATTAGAGGAAAATAGATGAGGAAGATTTGGTTGTTAAAATAAAAATAAAGAATTAATTTAAATTAGAACCCATATAATAAATTTATAATGATAATTAGAATGAAAAAAAAATATTATAAAAATTTATAGATTGAAAAAATTAAATCGTAAACTCAACTCAGAACTTAAATTGGTCCAATTAAATGTCGTTAGATGTAACCCACCCAACAACCCACGAATTCTTTATGACTTACAAGGACCTAACATAACAATTGAGTAAAAAAAATACAAAGAGGCATCGCATAAAGGAGGGGAACAGGCTCTGTCTCTATCCTCTTCCCAATCCCATATGGCACACCATTTTTTTTGGAGTAAAAAAAAAAATAAAGAGGCATCATGTGTGGAAGCTAGAAGCAGAAGAGTCTCCGTCCTCTTTCAAATCCCATGTAGTATGCCATTTTTATTTAAAAAAATGAAGAGGCATCACGTGTAAAAGGAAGAGTCTCTGTCTCGATCATCTTCCCAATCTCACGCCATTTCTTTTTTCTTCTTTGGTTCGCGCTCTGAGCCTTCACCCGTTCGCAGCCATTAATTAGTAATATAATTTAAAGAATTGAATACAAAACAGATATCCGTATCTAAAAAATAGGTAAATTTATTTTTGTATTCATATCTGATAAATTTTTAGATTAAATATCTAAATTCGTATCCGAATCCAATTAAACTAAAAAATAAATATCCGAATATGATAAAATTCAAATACGGATAATGATAAAGTCGGAGTTTATCCGATCCGTTATAAAGAAAAAGGCTCCTGAATATGGTCCCAGCACCCTCGAATCACCCTTTAGGGTTCAAAATGCTCTCAAGCATGGTTTCAGCACCCTCGGGTCACTCTATGGGATTCAAAAGGCTTTCGAGCATGATCACAGCACCCTCGGGTCATCCTTCGGGGTTCAAAAGGCTCCCGAGCATGGTTTCAGCACTCTCGGATCATCCTCTAGGGTTCAAAAGGCTCCCGAGCATGGTCCCAGCACCATCGGGTCACCCTTCAGGGTTCAAAAGGCTTTCGAGCATGGTCCCAGCAACCTCGAGTCACCCTCCGAGGTTCAAAAGGCTTTCGAGCATGGTCCCAGCAACCTTCGGTTACCTTCCAAGGTTCAAAAGGCCCTCGACGGACTCAACTTTGCCTCAACGGCATCATCACAGCCTCAGCAGCTTCATTTCAGCCTAGCAGTTTCAACTCTGCCTCAGCGGCCAACAGCCAACTCGGTAAGCCTCTAACTCAAATTATACACCTGCAACAGATTATTGGATACCCTCAGCCATCTAGGAAGCAAACAAAGTTAACTCATAGTTGGAAGAGACCAATTCCCCAGTTCATAGTTGACGAGGCTGGCCGCCCCTACTCGACCAAAAAGATCCAGCCAGCTTTCCAGGTAAGACTCTGATCCATTCGGCCACCCAGGCTGCGCTCCATCTCTGCCTCAACAGCTCAGCAGCCAACAACCAAATAGGTAAGGCCTTAACTCAAATTATGCACTTGCAACAGATGGCAACAAGTCATCCTCAGCAAGCCAATTAGAAGTCCCAAGTCAACTCACAGTTTGGAGAGACCAACTCCGAACTCACAATTGACAAGCACCTACTTTCAGACTTCATGACAAAAGAAGAAGCCTAAGTCAACTCAAGTTGGAAGAGATCAAATCCGACTCATAGTTGACGGGCACCCACTTCCAAACTCCGCGTCAGAAAATGATTACTAACTGCCCCAGCTAATCAAAGGTAATAAACTTACCTTTAATATTGCTTAAAGTTTTTTTGACCAGGTAAATGCATAGCTTTAGAGAGCATGCAAACGTGGTCACAAGTCCACATAAGATAGACAAATATTAACAAAGGTAGTACAAAAAGAAAAAGATCCCTCCACTCAGAAGGAATCAGAGCCAAAGCTAGCATAAAAAGATAAGCGAAAAGATGAAGAATTCTACACTCTTGGCGCTTGACGGATGCAAGGCATGCGAGTCACATAAGCTCAAGAGTATGGGGGGCATCTGATGGAGCCAATGGACCCATAGGCTACAATGATTGCATCTGGACTCGGTCCCCAGTGTCGGCCCCTGAAGTCGACCTCTTTATACCTCGGCCAACATACCTCGGCCAACTTCAGCCTCGGCCAGCATACCTTGGCCAGTCAGCTTCAGCCTCGGCCAACTTCAACCTCGGTCAGGCGATCTTAGCAACCATCTAAGCAGTGCACCAGCAGCCACATTGTAGGGCCCACGTGCCTGGCTTTATCATTGTCCATGCAGGACAACAAACGTGCGACGTGGGGACATATCTGGCGAGCGCCGTAACAGTCGCCCATACCGTGCAAGCCTACAACAGCCTGCAGCAACCATCCAAATCAAGTGGCTATCACTCTGACGGAACTTGACCCATCAACTATGCAGCCACCCATATTAGACGAGACATGGCTTGTAACTCTAACAAATCACAAGGAGGCAAGCTCCACGATTGTTGTCCTTACCATAAATGCTCTGACAAGTGGCCACACCTTAAGTCTCACAGACTCCAAGCTTCAATAAAAGGGGTAAGAGGGATCCCGACCAGATAAACAAACAAGCACTCATACTCGCTCATACAGAGAGCACCTCTCTAAGCCTCTATCTCTCAAGCTTTCTCAAGCTTACGGCTCTTGCCCATAGCACTAACTTGAGCGTCAGAGGGTTTCCACTGGAATCTCCGGTCCTTGGGACTTTTCGCAGGCTTCCAAGCGTGAGAAGCTCACCGTAAGATCTTGGCAAGCCGAAAAAGGCGATCGAATGCTCGTGAATATTCGAGAAGGATGATTTGGCTATAACAATATATATATTATATATATATATACATATATCACAATGCACCTTAATCCTATAATATTCACCGGGTGCAAATAGTAAGTTTCCCATTTTATTGGGAGAAATTAATTACAAGAAATATGAGGAATGTACAATACTAATGGCTTAAAAAGAGTTAAGCAATGATTTCTGGGTAGCATGGGCTGCAGCCGCTCCTTTCATTGAGAAACAGTTCTTAAGATTCAAAAGTGTTTCTAGCTATATATGGTTAAGATAGAGGGCAGTTAGAAAGAGAAAATTTTGAAGTTAAAGTGTCACTGAGAAAAAGGAACTAGTTGATCTCAAGTTAATCTTCGTAATATAGGCATGAACCTTTTTCTTCAAGCTGTTAACCTGTGATGAAGTCTTTGAGGCCTTGAAAAATCTGTGACAGTTGATGTGTGCTCCATGGGTATAATTAACCAGATAATGCCTATCAGAAATCAAAGAGGAAATGAAATTGTTAGAAACAAGTGTAATTGTATCAAAAACATATGACATGCCGTCATCCGAATGATTGCCAACTTAATATCATTCTTCCACATATTTAATCAAAGCTCGGAACCAGTGAGTATCAGTGGTGTTTAGGTGGTACTGTGAAGCAGTTGCCGATAAAGGTTATTACGTCTCTAGCAGCCAACACAAAGTAAACACTAAATAGCTAAGCTCGTAAAGACTAATTAACAGATGACAATCAAAGAGCTTCCCCAGGCCAGAATCGTGGTGGAGGTGGCAGGGGCTATTGCGGCCATGGCGAGCCGGGATTGTCTTACGCTTTAGCCGCCAAGTCCTCTGCCATTTGTCCTACTCTCATGCGAAAGGATATACGGGGTTCAGAATCGAGAGTGTGGAAAGCTTGATGAAGCGTTCGAAAGCTGGACAAGTACTGGACCTTCTAGTGCTCCCTCAGCTGGTGCAAGCAGACATGGATCGTGCACTGATGCATCTCCAAGCTGGCTTGCCATGACGACCTCTAGGCTTTTCTCTAGGATTTTTATGAGTTCTGTGCTGCAATATACCTTCTTCAAGCATAAGGTAAACTCTCTGATAACTCAAAATAACCTTTTATCAAACATATATATATATATATATATATATATATATATAATTTAAACTCATATGTTATTAATTAACTTTTATTTGAGTTTTTAGAATCTCATAGTTTTAATCCGTTAATAGATTAATAGAGTCAGTAAATAAATTTAAAGTGTTACAAATAGTATCAAATACATTAAGCATGCAAAAATTAATAGATATATAAGTTGGTAAACATACCAATGGAATGATGATAGAGTCTCGTCATAATGTGAAACATTCCTTACAATACCAATGATTTAGCTTAAAGTAGTTTCTAGATAACTTATTGTGTAATAGATTCTTGTTAACTTATGGCGTGCGATGAAAACATTCCGAAAGATTATAATACTTTAAAATAGTCTTATATCGAATGGAATATCGCATTATAAGAGAAAAAATTATAATACTACAAAATAATCTATATCAGATGAAAAAGAAAAAGGTATAAAAATAATCTAATGTTAAATGAAAAATATTAATTAATTTTTATTCAAATTTTTAGAGCTATATCGATAATTAGACCAACAGCCTCTAAGGCTCAGATACCGTTGGATTCATTAATTTTTCACATAATGGTTAGTCTTATTTTGTGATCAAAAAAGTTTTCTTGCACCGTGCACAGCACATAAGCGCGCACATTGCGCATGCTGATTGGCCGCACCTACAATACAAAAAAGGATAAAAATATCTTTGGACATGTGTGGTCGTATGTGCGCATGATCAATTTGATAGACTTAATTTAAATATATTGATCCCTATCAGATATGCGGAAACATGAGACTAATATATTTATCATGAAAATAAAAATAAATCAAGATCGATAAATACCTCCAGCCATTGCTCCATGGTCCAGATGAGGGTAAGGATCTTCCACACCTTACGGTCTCTCTCAGCGATGATGTAAAATTCTCGATGAGACCAGACGCAGGGACCTTTCCATTTTTATAATCCTTTATGCCTTAACTGTCCATCACAGAGGGCGCCGCTTTAAACGGATATGGTTGAGGGATTCTTATCTTAATCGTGAATTCAAATTCAAAATTTGAATTCATGTAATCCCTCGATATCGGAATATAGGACCACCTTAATCCACCTCAATCGTATCTAACTGATACGCTTAATGGAGAAAAACCAACATTCTTCCACTTGGTCTGTATATTCTATTACTATAGTAAGAAACATAATACATGAATCATGGCAATAAGTCCTCTTAAAATCGAGTATTATTTACCATGTATTACAATGTATTATATTTCCCAAACATAAACCCATATAACTTAATGAATAAACCCTATGTTTATTCTTGGTCCAACTTAATGATGCTTATCACAAATAAATGTGTACACTAAATAACTGAATGTGAAAAATATCACAACCATAAAAGAGTTTCATTGATTATAAAATTCATCTATACAATGAATTAAATAAAATGATCAAGACCCATACGGTCTACATGATCCCTAAACTTCTGTAGTGGCATGCCTTTAGTCAAGGGATTAGCTATCATCAACTCAGTGCTTACGTGCTCAATAACCACTATCTTTTCTTTAACACGTTCTCTTATGGCTAAATATTTGATGTCGATGTGCTTGCTTCGACTACCACTCTTATTATTTTTAGCCATAAATACTGCAGCTGAATTATCACAATAAATCTTCAATGGCTTAGATATAGAATCCACAATTCTAAGCCCAAAAATGAAACTCTTCAACCATACACCATGCGAAGTAGCCTCAAAACATGATACGAACTCGACTTCCATGGTGAAAGTAGCAGTCAAAGTCTGCTTGGCGCTCCTCCAAGATACAGCTCCACCAGCAAACATAAATATGTATCCAGATATTGACATCCGAGAATCAACACAGCCAGCAAAGTCGGCATCAGAATAGACAATTACTTTCAAATTTTAGTCCATCTGAACATAAGCATGTAGTCCTTGGTACCCTGAAGATACCTTAACACCTTCTTAGCAGCTCTCCAGTGGTCTAAACCTAGATTACTCTAATATCTCCCCAACATCCCAACTGCAAATGCTATGTCAGGCCTTGTACATACCTGAGCATACATCAAGCTACCAACAGCTGAAGCATATGGAGTGTTTTTCATTTTCTCCCTCTCAAAGTCATTCCTTGGGCACTGATTCAAATTGAATTTGTCACCCTTAACTATAGGAGCTATACTCGGTGAATAATTTTTCATCCGAAATCTCTCTAAAATTTATTGATATAGGTTTCTTGAGATAGGCCTAAAACACCTCGAAGTTTGTCTCTCTGAATTTTAATGCCAATGACATAAGAGGTATCACACATATCTTTCATATCAAAATTCTCAGAGAGAAATTATTTCACCTCATGTAACATGCCTTTATCATTGGTTGCAAGTAAAATATCGTCTACATATAGGATTAGAAAACAAATTTTGCTTCCACTGACCTTCTGGTATATACATTGATCCATGATGTTCTCTACAAATTCAAATGAAGAAATCACATCAGGAAATTTTAAGTACCATTGTCGAGAGGCTTGTTTCAATCCATATATAGATCTCTTAAGCTTGCATACTAATTGCTCATTAGCACTAGAGGAAAAACCTTCAGGTTATTTCATATAAACTCTTCCTTTAGATCTTCATTGAGAAATGCAGTTTTTTACATCCATTTGTTGCAACTCTAAATCAAAATGCGCAACAAGTACCATGATAATGCAGAAGAAATCTTTCTTAGATACAGGAGAAAATGTCTTCTTGTAATCAATTCCCTCCCTTTGAGTGAATCCCTTAGCAACGAGTCTTGCCTTATTTCGCTCAATGTTGCCTAACGAGTCTTTCTTGGTCTTAAAGACTCATTTACAGCCAATGGCTTTTGCTCCATCAGGCAACTCAACAAGATTCCAGACTCCATTAATTGCCATAGAATTCATCTCATCTTTCATATCATCATACTATAAATTAGATTGCTTACAATTCATGGCTTGTGAAAACGTTTCAAGATCATTTTCAGCTTCAATATTATAGTCCGACTCTTGAAGATACATAATATAGTCACTAGAAATTGCTGATTTCTTTTCTCTTATAGATCTTCTTAATGTTGTAACAACCTCCTCTGGAGGAGTTGATTGCTCAACTATCTCTGGTAACTCATGAGAGACTGGATTTACTAGTTCATTATCAGCAAATTATGGAATTTCAACGACTGGTTGTATAATGCCCGTTTGATCTTGAGGGGCACTATGAACGATAATCAGTCTGTCACTTAAAGTGAAAGGTTGAGCATCAGAATGTTCCCTTTTAGGAATCATGCTCTGCAATTGATCATCCCACTGATCAAGTTATTCTCAAGAAATTTGGCATTTCTTGATTCCATAATCCTAGTTATGTGAGATGGACAGTAAAATCTATATCCCTTGGACCTTCCGGCATATCCAACAAAATACCCACTAATGGTCTTAGGGTTCAGCTTTTTCTCTTGTGGATTGTATACTCTCACTTCACATGAGCATCCCCATACGCGTACATATCGTAAACTTGGTTTCCAACCTTTAAATAACTCAAATGGCGTTTTAGAAATAGCCTTGGTTAGAACCACATTCAATATGTACATGGTCGTTTTGAGAGCTTCTGTCCATAAGGACTTAGGTAGTTTGGAGCTGCTTATCATGCTCCTCACCATGTCCATCAATATTTGGTTCCTTCTTTCTGCTACACCATTCTGATCAGGTGAGCCAGGTAAACTGTATTGGGCAACAATCCCATGTTCTTGAAGGAACTTCGCAAATGGACCAGGCATTTATCCATCCTCTGTGTATCTCCCATAATACTCACATCCTCTATCAGATCTCACAATTTTGATTTGTTTTCCACATTGTGTCTCTACTTCTGCCTTGAACACCTTAAAGGCATCTAATTCTTCATTCTTATTATGAAGCAAGTAGAGATACATAAATCGTGAGTAGTCATCAATGAAGCAGATAAAGTATTTTAGACCATGAAAATCTATATCCGGACAACAAATGTACGTGTGTATGATCTCTAATAGATCTGAACTCCTCTTGGCACCTTTCTTTGACTTATTGATTTGCTTGCCCTTAATGCAGTCCACACAAGTATCAAAGTCGGTGAAGTCCAAAGTATTGAGTACTCCTTCATTCATTAACCTCTGATTCTATCTATGGAGATATGTCCCAATCTCCGATGCCATAACATAGAAGAGTTATCATTTACAACATATCTTTTCATGTCAGCCCTAACATGCATCACATCATGAGTGGTATTATTTTATAAATTAATATAAAAAAGACCATCAGACAAAGTACCATTCCCAACGAGTTTAGATTTATAATATAAGATGAAGAAGTATCTGAAAAGTTGAAGGAATAACCCAAAGGTACAAGTCTTGAAACTAAAATTAAATTCCTAGAAAAACTAGGTACATAAAAGGTCCTTTCCAAATTTAAAATAAAACCACTACTAAGAACTAAAGTGCATGTCCCTATAGCTTCCACATATGAGCGCATCTTATTTCTTGAAGAGATATACAGCTCACTTCCTACTGGCTTCCTTAGGTTTTGCATACCTTGCAAAGTATTGCAAATGTGGATCATAGAACCAGAATCAATTCACCATGTGTTATAAATAACATCAGCCATATTAGATTCATAACTGACAAGAGTTTTGACTGAAGTCCTGAATTGCTCATCAATGGCTTTTAGTAGCTTCCTGACATTCTCATGCTTATCGACTGAACTACGTATACTAACAGAGATTTTTATCTTTATGAACATTACACTCAAGCGATTAGATCGCTCCCAACGTTCATAAATCGCATCTCACTAGGAGTGCTGGTCTGAGTTACTGAAGGTGGTTCATCCTTTCTTATAGCATAATCAATATCCATTCAGCCCAAATGAAGGAGAATTCTCTCCTTCCAAACCTTATAGTTATCACCCCTTAATTCAGGTATGTCACACTTTATATCAGAGAAATTTACAGTTTGCATAACTACAAAATTTAAACATACATGCTTATTATCAAAAATTAAGGCTAATAAAATGCTTTACCAATGTAAATCATGCATTTAAAAACCAGTGAATCTACTGACATAAAACTTGCCCGTGGGCTAAAGCTCTAATTCAATTAGATTCACTTAAGTCTGTATGATAAAACGATCAATTATGTTCCTTCTTTCTAATTCTCGTGGGTAGATTAGAAAAATATAATTTGATATTTATCTTAATTAATTATATAAATAGTGAATTTGCTGACATAAAACTTGCTTGTGGGCTAAAGCTTTAATTCAATTAGATTCACTTAAGTCTGTATGATAAAACTATCAAATTATGTTCCTTCTTTCTAATTCCTGTGGATAGATTAAAAAATATAATTTGATATTTATCTTAATTAATTATATAAATAGTGAATCTGCTGACATAAAACTTGCCTGTGGGCTAAAGCTTTAATTCAATAAAACTATCAAATTATGTTCCTTCTTTCTAATTTATGGGTAGATAAAAAATTATAATTTATATTTTATCTTAATTAATTATATAAATAGTGAATCTGCGGACATAAAACTTGCCTTTGGGCTAAAGCTTTAATTCAATTAGATTCACTTAAGTCTGTATGATAAAACTATCAAATTATGTTCCTTCTTTCTAATTCCCATGAGCAGATTAGAAAAATATAATTTGATATTTTATCCTAATTAATTATATAAATATAACAAAAATTCTTGTGAGATAATTTTATTATATCTATATAATTAATTACAATTAATGTCTATTATTTATGTGATTTATTAACTTCATTATATAATTTTATAATTAAGGATGTCGTGGCTACTCCTTAATTATTCAATTGTATTTATCACTTAGACATTATTTAAATTTTATGCTCAATTATGTCACTTAAAATGCATGCATAATTCATAAAATTTATACACACAAATTCTAAATATAATTGAACATAAATAGGTCAGGCCAATTGCCCAACCTCGATGGACGAGCCAAAGTCAGTCATCCTCACCCAATTCCAATAGTTTAATTTAACCAAAAAAATTTTTCCAATCACCTCAAAAATTTTCGGATCAGATGTGCCCAGACTGCTGCAATCCAGCCTGCTACAATTCAGAATGGGCGCACGACCAAGCTTTATAACTGGCTCAGGCTGCTGGCCCAGGTGGCTGGGCCCAGCGCTCCAGCGCCTAGCGCGCCTGGGCCCAAGTGCTGGCGCCTAGCCCAGGCCGCTGGCCCAGCCAAGCGATGGGCCAGCGCTTGGCCCACCTAGGTGCTACTCGCGCATGGCGGCCAGCGCTACATTTTTTTCTCTCTAAATGCCATATATATTTTTTTTGTAAAAGGCATTTTTTTATTTAATTCTGCATGGCCAGCACGTCTTCTGTAAGAGGCGTTTTTCTTCCGTCCTCATCTTGTAAAGAAGCCCATGCTTCCTTTCATGGTGATTTGATCGTGAGACATTTGGATTTATCTTTATTTAAACTATATCCAAAAAGGGTGAGCGAACACATAGGTACATGCTTCATGGCATAAATCTTACTGATGCATCTCTTAAATAAAACTAAATAAAATAAACTAAATATTAAGAGTTTATCTGATCTAATGCCCTTTCAGATAATTCTAATGACCTATTAACTCTTCCGGTACGCAAGTAGTTGGGTATAACGCACTAAGGTACTACAACATCCTTCCTTATTGCTACGTCCCTAATATCTCTACTGTACGCCCGTTGGTTAAATAATTTAGGGTACTACCCTGTGGACTATCCATAAATGAGAGAAATAGAGATCAAGAACGCTTTGCCTCTCTTTATCAAATAAATGATATAATGATTGTTTTACAGGGATTTTATCAAATCCGTATATTAATGGAAACAATCCTAATAACCAAAGCAGCTTTGATACCAAAATGATAGACTTAATTTAAATATATTGATCTCTATCAGATATGCGGAAACATGGGACCAATATATTTATCATAAAAATAAAAATAAATCAAGATCGATAAATACCTCCAACCATTGCTCCACGGTCCAGATAAGGATAAGGATCTTCCACACCTTACATTCTCTCTCAGCTATGGTATAAACATTCTCGATGAGACCAAGCGCAGGACCTTCCCATTTTTATAATCCTTATGCTTATCTGTCCATTATAGAGGGCGCCACTTTAAACGGATATGGTTGAGGGATTCTTATCTTAATCGTGAATTCAAATTCAAAATTTGAATTTACATAATCCCTCGATATCGGAATATAGAACCACTTAATCCACTTCAATCGTATCTAATCGATACGCTTAATGGAGAAAAGCCAACACAATTATCATGCGCGATGCCCGCATTCTGCACACATGCGATGCACATAGAGCTTTCATTTATGATTACAAGAGGCAGAGTTCCTATTGGGCCCTCATAGGCTTCTATGAATCACGGCAGTTTCTGTATCCTGGTTGGCCCAGGTTAAAAAAAATGCCCATCTTTCCATTCATGGAAAAGACTTTATACACCACCCCCGGTGCAGCAAGTCCTACGTGGGCTGCACCGCTTCTTCCTATTGGTCCACATGGATCCCATGTGGCCTGACATGATGGGACAGAATAGCAGGGAGATAATGTTACTTTTTAATCGTACATCCATTAAAAGTCGTTCAGCCTTTTACCATTGGTGTGAAGACGAAAATGCCCTTTCCCTCTAGCCTACTTCAACCCGCCATCTTATTTGGATTTTGCTGATAAAAATCGTAAGGTTCTGGCCTAGAAGAAGAGTATCCGAAGGAGTGGCAAAGCTCTGCCAGACGACATCCTTGCGCGCATTCAAGAGAACAAGATTCCCATCGTCGCGGAGACTGGCTGAAGCGATGGAGGAGTTGTGAGTGTTGCTGCTCCAGACCTCAGCTCCCTTCGAAGAGTCGAAGAGAACGAGACCT
>UESW01004087.1:26618-253695 GCA_900491605.1 Calamus simplicifolius
TATCTTTCATAGCATCATAACATAAATTGGATTGCTTACAATTCCTGGCTTATGAAAACGTTTCAAGATCATTTTCAGCTCCAATATTATAGTCCGACTCTTGAAGATACATATAGTCACTAGAAATTGCTGATTTCTTTTCTCTTATAGATCTTCTTAATGTTGTAACAACCTCCTCTGGAGGAGTTGATTGCTCAACTATCTCTGGTAACTCATGAGAGACTGGATTTACTAGTTCATTATCAGCAAATTATGGAATTTCAATGACTGGTTATGTGAGATGGACAGTAAAATCTATATCCCTTGGACCTCCCGACATATCCAACAAAATAACCACTAATGGTCTTAGGGTCCAGCTTTTTCTCTTGTGGATTGTATACTCTCACTTCACATGAGCATCCCATACACATACATGTTGCAAACTTGGTTTCCAACCTTTAAATAACTCAAATGGCATTTTAGAAATAGCCTTGGTTAGAACCCGATTCAATATGTACATGGCCGTTTTGAGAGCTTCTGTCCATAAGGACTTAGGTAGTTTGGAGCTGCTTATCATGCTCCTCACCATGTCCATCAATATTTGGTTCCTTCTTTCTGCTACACCATTCTGATCAGGTGAGCCAGGTAAACTGTATTGGGCAACAATCCCATGTTCTTGAAGGAACTTCGCAAATGGACCAGGCATTTGTCCATCCTCTGTGTATCTCCCATAATACTCACCTCCTCTATCAGATCTCATAATTTTGATTTATTTTCCACATTGTGTCTCTACTTCTACCTTGAACACCTTAAAGGCATCTAATGCTTCGTTCTTATTATGAAGCAAGTAGAGATACATAAATCGTGAGTAGTCATCAATAAAGCAGATAAAGTATTTTAGACCATGAAAATCCATATCGGACAACAAATGTCCATGTGTATGATCTCTAATAAGTCTGAACTCCTCTTAGCACCTTTCTTTAACTTATTGGTCTGCTTGCCCTTAATGCAATCCACACAAGTATCAAAGTCGGTGAAGTCCAAAGTATTGAGTACTCCTTCATTCATTAACCTCTTGATTCTATCTATGGAGATATGTCCCAATCTTCGATGCCACAACATAGAAGAGTTATCATTTACAACACATCTTTTCATGCCAGCCCTAACATGGATCACATCATGAGTGGTATTATTTTACAAATTATATAGAAAAGACCATCAGACAAAGTATCATTCCCAACGAGTTCAGATTTATAATATAAGCTGGAAGAAGTATCTAAAAAGTTGAAGGAATAACCCAAAGGTACAAGTCTTGAAACTGAAATTAAATTCCTAGAAAAACTAGGTACATAAAAGGTCCTTTCCAAATTTAAAATAAAACCACTACTAAGAACTAAAGTGCATATCCCTATAGCTTCCACATGTGAGCGCATCTTATTTCCTGAAGAGATATACAGCTCACTTCCTACTGGCTTCTTTAGGTTTTGCATACCTTGCAAAGTATTGCAAATGTAGATCGTAGAAGCAGAATCAATCCACAATGTGTTATAAATAACATCAGTCATATTAGATTCATAACTGACAAGAGCTTTGATTGAAGTCCTGAATTGCTCATCAATGGCTTTTAGTAGCTTCCTGATATTCTCATGCTTATCGACTGAACCACGTATACCAACAGAGATTTTTATCTTTATGAACATTACACTCAAGCGATTAGATCGCTCCCAACGTTCATAAATCGCAATCTCACTAGGAGTGCTGGTCTGAGTTACTGAAGGTGGTTCATCCTTTCTTATAGCATAATCAATGTCCATCCAGGCAAGATGAAGGAGAATTCTCTCCTTCCAAACCTTATAGTTATCACCCCTTAATTCAGGTATGTCACACTTTATATCAGAGAAATTTACAGGTTGCATAACTACAAAATTTAAACATACATGCTTATTATCAAAAATTAAGGCTAATAAATGCTTTACCAATGTAAATCATGCATTTAAAAACCAGTGAATCTACTGACATAAAACTTACCCGTGGGCTAAAGCTCTAATTCAATTAGATTCACTTAAGTCTGTATGATAAAACTATCAAATTATGTTCCTTCTTTCTAATTCTCGTGGGTAGATTAGAAAAATATAATTTAAAATTTTATCTTAATTAATTATATAAATAGTGAATCTGCTAACATAAAACTTGCATGTGGGCTAAAGCTTTAATTCAATTAGATTCACTTAAGTCTGTATGATAAAACTATCAAATTATGTTCCTTCTTTCTAATTCATGTGGATAAATTAGAAAAATATAATTTGATATTTTATCTTAATTAATTATATAAATAGTAAATCTGCTGACATAAAACTTGCCTGTGGGCTAAAGCTTTAATTCAATAAAACTTTTCAAATTATGTTCCTTCTTTCTAATTCCTGTGGATAGATTAGAAAAATATAATTTAATATTTTATCTTAATTAATTATATAAATAGTGAATCTACGGACATAAAACTTATCTGTGGGCTAAAGCTTTAATTCAATTAGATTCACTTAAGTCTGTATGATAAAACTATCAAATTATGTTCCTTCTTTCTAATTCCCATGAGCAGATTAGAGAAAATATAATTTGATATTTTATCCTAATTAATTATATAAATATAACAAAAATTTTGTGGGATAAATTTATTATATCTATATAATTAATTACAACTAATGTTTATTATTTATGTGATTTATTAACTTTATTATACAATTTTATAATTAAGGATGCCGTGGCTACTCCTTAATTATTCAATTGTATTTATCACTTAGACATTATTTAAATTTTATACTCAATTATGTCACTTAAAATGCATGCATAATTCATAAAATTTATACACATAAATTCTAAATATAATTGAACATAAATAGGTCAGGCCAATGGCCCAACCTCGATGGATGAGCCAAAGCCAGTCATCCTCACCCAATTCCAATAGTTTAATTTAACCAAAAAAAAAATTTCCCAATCACCTCAAAAATTTTGGATCAGATGTGCCCAGACTACTGCAATCTAGCCTGCTACAATTAGAATGGGCGCACGGCCCAGCTTTATAACTGGCTCAGGCTGCTGGCCCAGGCGGCTGGGCCAGCCAGCGCTGGGCCAGCACCGGCTGGGCCCAGCGCTCCAGCGCCTGGCACGCCTGGGCCCAGGCGCTGGCGCCTGGCCCAAGCCGCTGGCCCAGCCAGGCGGTGGGCCAGCGCCTGGCCCACCCAGGCGCTACCAGCGTGCACTACATTTTTTTTCTCTCTAAATGCCATATATATTTTTTTATAAAAGGCATTTTTTTATTTAATTCTGCATGGCCAGCACGTCTTCTGTAAGAGGCGTTTTTCATCCGTCCTCATCCTGTAAAGAAGCCCATGCTTCCTTTCATGGTGATTTGATCGTGAGACATTTGGATTTATCTTTATTTAAACTATATCCAAAAAGGTGAGCGAACAGATAGGTACATGCTTGATGGCATAAATCTTACTGATGCATCTCTTAAATAAAACTAAATAAATAAACTGAATATTAAGAGTTATCTGATCTAATGCCCTTTCAGATAATTCTTAATGACCTATTAACTCTTCCGGTATGCAGGTAGTTGGGTCTAATGCACCAAGGTACTACAACATCCTCCCTTATTGCTACGTCCCTAATTTCTCTACTGTACGCCCGTTGGGTTAAATAATTGAACTATCCCTAAATGAGAGAAATAGAGATCAAGAATGCTTTGCCCCTCTTTATCAAATAAATGATATAATGATTGTTTCACAGGGATTTTATCAAATCCGTATATTAATGGAAACAATCCTAATAACCAAAGCAGAGGTATTTTTAAATTGCTTTGATACCAAAATGATAGACTTAATTTAAATATATTGATCTCTATCAAATATGCAGAAACATGGGACCAATATATTTATCATAAAATAAAAATAAATCAAGATCGATAAATACCTCCAACCATTGCTCCACGGTCCAGATGAGAGTAAGGATCTTCCATACCTTACGGTCTCTCTCAGCTATGGTGTAAACATTCTCGATGAGACCAGGCACAGGGACCTTTCCATTTTTATAATCCTTTATGCTTTATCTGCCCATCACAGAGGGCACCGCTTTAAACGGATATGGTTGAGGGATTTTTATCTTAATCGTTGAATTCACATAATCCCTCGATATCGGAATATATGACCATCTTAATCCACTTCAATCGTATCTAATCGATACACTTAATGAAGAAAATCCAACACAATTATCGTGCACGATGCCCGCATTTTGCTCCACGTGCGATGCACATAGAGCTTTCATTTATTATTACAAGAGGCAGAGTTCCTATTGGGCCCTCATAGGCTTCTATGAATCACGGCAGTTTCTGTAGCCTGGTTGGCCCAGGTAAAAAAAATGCCCATCTTTCCATTCATACAATCAGAAGCCTGACACCGTAAATAGAGAGAGAGAGAGAGCTTCCCTGCATCTTGAACCGCTGTCATGGTCATGGTGTTACAAGGAGATATGCGGCCAGTTTCGATTGAATGAGAGCTTACGTGATAACTACGGGAACACTGTAACGTTTTATTTGGTTGATTGAGGGTTCGATATAGAACCAGTTAAGAAAACATGTGGGAAAAAATCACAAGAAGAGTTTGATTTAGAATATTTCATGCAAAAATTAATAAAATGTGTCAAGAAAACAATATAGCTAGTCTTGAAGACGTAAACATAGTGATTGCTTTAAATATTGCCAAGCACGTATACGAGGATAAAATCCATACGTAAGACCTTTCATATGAATGGTTGAATTAGGAATTGAGATAAAAGATGTGGTTGGCAGGCATTTAACTCATAAATACTATTCATAAAAGAATATGATGAAGAGACGTGTCTGTTAATGTGATGGGCATCTCTTTATGGTAGAAATCATGAAAAGCCATGACTATTAGAGCAATATGTACTTACTTCATGATAAACATAACGAAAGAATATGATGTTGAGGAAATGCGTCTGATGGCTATTTAACCAATTGAATGAAATAACACTAATTTATTATGTATTACCTAGCATTAAGAAGCAGGCCAACATATTTTTTTCTGATGCCTTCTACGTAAGCACTTCATAGAACTCGAGGCATTCTTCTCCATCAAAATATGTTATTCATTTTTTCCCCTTCCTTTTCTTACATTTTACTTTTCTTGGAGAAGATGAGGAAAAGATTGGCAATTGCAATTATTTTATTGACTAGGGTAATGAACTTAGAAAAATATCCTTCGAATTTTGCGGTTCAGTTTTCAAAACTCTTCCATTGTTTAAAGGCTACTCAAATTATAATAACCGCATCCAAACAAGTTTCTATGCTAGAAGGTATAGTTTGTGACAGATGGAGCAGTCCTATCCGTTAACATATAATATTGTTATCATAGCCCAACATGCCATCACAATTTAGCCCATTTCAAGTATTAGTACCTAATTCCAGTTATAAGAAGAAACCTATCTCGAAGGTAAAAGAGTTCCTTCTTTGTTTATGTATCTCCTTCAAACATCACTTGGATATGAGCTTCATAAACTCATTTTCTTTCTTTAAAAAAAAAAAAAAAAAGCTATAAGATCTATCATCAACCTCCTTCATCTTTTATCTTTACTGATTTAAGTACTAAAGAATCTTATGTAGGCAGCTCATAATATCCCTCACGCTCTTCTTTCATTCTTGTAAGAGCATAGGGTTCAGGTGTGAAGTTCTTTTTAACAGAACTAAATAAATTAGGCACTATCTTAACTCTTATTTCATCGTTCATCTTATTCTCATAACCCTTATTGATTTTTAGAATCTTTCTGTTAAATTTTAGTATAATTATAATTTATTCAAGCAATGCAAAGCATGTCGGGTCAACTATATACCCACATATAAGCCCAAATCCAAACCTTGTGCATGCATTCTTTTTCATAAAATTTTTCATTTTGATTTTTTTCTTAAGAAAATAAAGAATTGTAGTAGTCAAATAAATTGGATAAAATAATTTAAAAAAAAGTAATCAAAAGGACTGTCATAGCATCTTATATTTTTCCATCACATGCACTGCAAATGCTCCATGATAATATTATACGAAGGGCTTCAGTGGTCTCATGCCAACATGGCGTAACTTATGAATTATTCTTCCCACCCTTTTTTTTTTGTTACAATTCTTCCCACCCTTTGGTGCCTATGATTTTTTTTTTTTTTTTTCAGAGAAGAAAAAAAATATAGATCTAGTGATCAACAATGGTACGGTAAGCACAATTTTTTGCAGCGCTCCCCTGCCCGATGACGGGACGGCATGGCCGAACGCGGAACGTGAAATGAACTGGAGATCATAGTCGTTATCTCAGCGGATACGTCCAATCACAATCACGTGATTAAGTTATACGATTGAATCGACGCGTCCGGACAAAAAAGTCCCGGCCGTCGGAAGTTTCCACGAAGCAGCCTTGAGGGCGAACGTCCTCGGGATCTTGAATGGATCGAGCTCGAGCGCAGCTGTTGGCCTCCAATAATACGTATCAAGCTGTTTGATGACGTGTCGTGTCATGGGTGGATGATAGGGTGAGGCTCCCGGGACCACTGAAAAGCCAGAGGCCTGCCAGAAAGGAACGCCGGCGTCCCTACTTTTGGGGAATTTCTATTTGCACCCCTACATTCCTGATTTTTTTATTAAAAAAAATTAAAATTTTAAACTTTTCTTAAATCTTTTTCTCACCCAATTTTTTTCTCTCCATACCCCCTCTTCTTCATTCCACCTTACCGGCACCCTCCTCTTCTATTTCCTTCTCCTTCTCCAACCGACAGCAATGAACGGCGGCAACGGTTGCAGTGGCGACAGCGAGCGAATGCAACGGCCTTCTTCTCCCAGCAACGACTCCCCTTCCCTAGTCTCTCTATTCGGCTATGTTTAACCGAACAAAAAACCTCTGTTCATCTTGGCATGGCCGAACAAAGGCCTTCTGTTCGTCTTGACCTCTGTTCGGCTTTGATTGGTCTCTGTTCAGCCTTTATAGGCCGAACAGAAGGCCTTTATTCAACCTATCAAGGCTGCATTGAAGCTTTTCATTCGGCCCTGATAGGCGGAACGAAGGAACGTGAAGGATTTTTCTATGTGGGAAGAGGGATGTGGAAGGGGGCAGAGTGCTTGGGAGGGAGGGAGGGAGGGGAGGGGCGGAAGGGGGCTTTGTTCATACGGGGGTGTGGAGAGAAATTTTTATGATGGAGAAAAGATTTAAGGATAGTTTAGGGATTTAAATTTTTTTAAAAAACCAAAGGGTGTACTGAGTAATTTGAGCAATGTAAATAAAAATTTTCCTACTTTTGGGTGGCGCTTCTCGGTCGCCTGCCCATATATTTACAAAATTATAAAACCATCATTTAAGCATCAAGCCTTAGAAGGATGTGATGATTTTGGAAATTCTCTCGCCTAGTTTTAATTCATAATTATTTTTTTAAAAAAATATAAATTTCTTATATTTATACCAATGCAATATGAGTTAGCTAGGCTATATAACGGCATTATGTGACAAGCTAGAAGGATATGATTTTGCCGATTGATATGAGTGTTCTCTCGGAAAAAGAAGTTATAATTAAACGTAAATTTTACCAAAATGATCGCATGTTATCAAAATGATCACTCAGTCTGATAATAAATATTGCTAGACTATTTTGAGTAGGAGTTAATTGGTTAATTTGAGAAGAATTCTTAAATTTTATTTGATTTTCTATCAAAATATTAAAAAAATTAACTTATTGAAATTGTCTACCAATAAATTGCTGAATGTAAGAGAGATTCCACTAGAAATTTAATAAAAGTAGCTCCAAATTTCAAGTAAATAACTTTCTTTCCACCGCATTTGGATAACCTTTGCACAATTTCAACTCTTTTTTTTTTTGTCCATTCTTGCAAGAGCACGGGTAACAAATAACCCAACAAGGTATTCTATTTATTTGTTTCATTAGCACTTAGACATCACCCGAAAGTAGCAATAAGAGCTATTTTTTTCTTATTTTTTAAATTAAAAAAAAACTTGCATGATCATAATCTAACATTAACTTAATAAACTTAGTTTTTTTGGTAGAAAAAAAAGTTAATAAGCTTATTAACTTACATGATCATTCAACCCAAAATTATATGGATAAAATCATCCTCATTAATAAAAAAATGTTATTAAAACATCAAAATTTGGCATTTAACATAGCATATAATACTAATTAACATTTAGCTCACAAAAAAAAAAAAAAAAAAAACAAGCCAACATGGCCAATGTCAAGAGAACCATTTTCTCCGCACATAAGAAAGATGGTCAAGAACACAACATTAAACACCCTTGACTGAAAATGACTAAAAAACTTCCCCCTGTTGGAGGGCAACTCCGTCCATATAACTCAAAAATCACGGAAGTTCCACGGCAAACATTCTCCGATCCCATCCCAAGCCCATGAGCTTGAGGTCCTCCTCCTAACCCCATACCCCATCCTCAAGCTCTATAGTCTCGGACCTTCAGAATTAAGGCCCCTTGATCAATTCCATGGCAGTGCATGCAGTGGCGATGGGCAAGCTTAAGCTGCTGGCCGGCGGCCACAGCAACTGGCAGCTGCTGGCCGCCCTCCTCGGCCCCTTCGCCCTCAAACTCCCCTTCGTCACCCGCCTCCCCACCTCCTGCGCCGACCTCGCCCTCTCCCTCCGCTTCTTCCTCTTCCGCCTCCACCGCATCTTCTTCGCCGACGCCGCCTATGCTGCGTCGCGGAACCACAGAAGGTTGGAGAGAGCTCTCCAGCTGTTCCACGGCCGGGCCATTGCCGACGACCGCCCGCTCGGGATGCTGCGAGCTAATGAAGAGATGCTGAATACGCTCTCCATGCTAGCACTCTAATATATCAAGCATGGCCTTATTTTTGCCTTGAGGTCGGATCGATGGCGTTCGTTTCGTCATGGGAGAATATCGGGCTTTAATTTGGTCTAGCGTGTGATGCCGTGGAGGATCCACGGTGAATAAATTAGTGATGTTGTTTCGGCTTGTTGTATGTAAAACTCTTTAATGGACTTCGTTCCCTTTTCTTCTTGAAAAATTTTGTTTTAATATAACTTAAAAGCCTTTTTTTTTCTTTTTTTTCCCCCCAGATTGCTGGCATAGAACTAGAAGAATATTTGCTATTAATTTACTAAAATCTTTTTTTCCCAAATAGTGTCATAGCCAATGTGCTCCAATGAAAAGAAAATTGTTCTATTTAATATTTTATATTTAAAAACATTACATTTGTAACATTTTATTGTTATCGCACTAATGTGAACATTAATTGATTGATAGGATGGCACATCAACTATTCTTTTAAGAATGTAATATTTTTGAAATTAAAATATATAAATAATAAAAAGTTTAAGAATTAAAATGAATTTTGAATGAAAGTGTAAGAATGAAAAGTATATTTATACCAATTATCTTTTATTAATGATTATATGGTCTCACTTAATCATTCTACTTAACATATATGAGTTGCATTGCGGATACCCTAAGAAGTAAAAATGGATAAAAAAAAAGTAAAATATATTTTTAAAAAAGTGAGCTCAAAGGAAGCACCCTTTATTCTATTCTAGAATCATGAACTATTTTATGACTCCATAATAGAGGTGTAAGTAGAAATTATGATCTCCTATTACCTTCATTCGAAAACCTTTTTTTTTTTTTCTTTTTTTGAAATTGTATACACCTTTCTTTTGTTTTCCTCCTCAACTCAAAACCATGCTACAAATCTAAAAAAAGTTTGGATAATAGCAATCGTTCTGGACCACGTTGAATGAATGCTTGGTTAATTATCATCCGGAATGCAATGTACTACATAACTTCTATTAATGCCTCAAAATAAACAAGGTTAGATACAGTTATTGAAGGTTTTCCACGCCATTCCGCCAAGACCATCCAATTCAAGGTATTAATCGTTCAGTCTACCAGCTCATCCTCTTTCCTCTTGGTTGATGTTCAAAAGTGGCCTTCATATGTTAATCAAAGAATCAATTTATAACTCAAATTCGTAGAGCACTTTCTTCAGTCGATTATTACTTAAATGTAAAAGAAACATACAAAAATATGTTAGAGGACTCTAGAAGTAATCTCCTAATAATCCTCTCATATTCAAATTAACAAAAACGAGCTCTTTAGGTTAAAAAGCTCACGCTTAGAATCACCTACTTATGAAGTTTAGGATTGCTTTTGGATAGAATTTTTTTTTCCTTAAAGTTGACCAGTTTGTAAGTGAATAGTTTTGATTAGCTAGCTCTTGGCACAAGGTGGCTTTCCCGATTGGATGGTATACTTTAGTCAAATTGAATTGTACTGGATAGAGGGGAGTCTCAAATGGGTCCACATCACTTATGTTTAACTTTGTCCATGCTTTACAACGAGCCTTTTTGATGTTTAGCTGCCCTGGATAGAAGGAGTCTTTTTTTTTTTAATTAACAATGTTTAAGAGAGAGAAGAGCAAAGAAGATGATCGAGGGCTCTCAAGAAGATCGGTGCTTGATCGAAGAGGAAGAAAAGTGAATCGGTAATAGTTTGAATCGGACGAACTTGGTGGTATTCGCATGGCGATATAGCGAGGAGGAGGAGGAGGGATTAAATATGGAGAGGAGTCGGATTTTGATCAAATTTTTACCTCAGTTAAATTCATTTCAACATCATTTGTTTCAGTTTTGCTATGCTTGGAATAATCTAAATTTGGTGAGTGCATCCAATCAAGAATATTTCATGATGAATTATGCATGATATGATAGTTTCATTACTCAATCAAAGAATGTTGCAATAACATTCCTAATACCAACAAGATTTCTCGTCTCTATCAAACTGCTAGCAGACTCTCTACTGATATACCATAGACGTACGAGATTGTCATTTTCTATCATCAGAAAACTTGGTTAATCTGGGCGATGAAACAGTACTAACAGAGAGATCGTCTTATAAATAAAAAGAAGAAGAGGAAAAAAAAAAAAAAAAAAACTAAACAAGGATTTGGTTTCCGTGCCTGGCCCGGTCCACTACTCACGGCTGCGTGGTTCACATCCACCACCTTCTTCCCTTTGTAACGTGGCTTTCCTCATGATCTCTCCACAACCGCCTTTCTTTTCTAGCTTTCATGCACGCCTTTTTCTTTCGTCTCTGTTTGGCGCATTGGATCTTGTTCTTATCAGCACGGTATCATTATGATTCCTACTCCTTATCTTTGCAATTTCTCTCCCATTATGATCCGGCTCTTGCGTTGGTATCTCCAGGAACCAAGTACTCTTGCTGCATGTCTTTATTTAATTATTATAATTGGTACAGCCCATATAACAATTGGAAAACTATCAGCGAATAAAGGATGTCAAGTGTCAACTAAGTTTGGAGTATATACCTTATAAAACCGACTAGAAAATAGTGGATTAATTAATTATTTGTTCATCGATCAGATACATGCATGTTCTTAATTTGGATTCATTCTCTAAACTCTTTTAGCTATTTTGATCAAAATAGATTACCTATCGAAAATCATCAAATTATGGTTTAAATGGAGATCTAAAAGAAAGTATCAGTTGAGATAAAAAGTACTGGAATTTAATTTGATATTCATGTGTTAGGTTTGGCAAAGAAAAAAATTCAGAATTTTTCTTAAAAAAAATGTCCTTAGCTTTACCGTTTTATATAAGACTTTACTTTTATGTTTTTCCTTATGGAACAATCTTTACTCCAAAATAGATTCATTTAAGAATTATTATAACTTTCTTTCTTCTTTTTTTAAATAATTTTGATTTTAATTAAATTTGGTGGGTCTCCCTCACTTTCCCTTAAGAAAAAAAGATGGGCTAGCTACATGGCAAATAAACTATAGCTGGGATCAACCCTCCTAACACTCAAGCTTCTTTTTTCCCTTGAATCTTGAATTTTAATCATTAAACCCAAAATTTTTTATTTTAGAATACAAGATATACTATTAGGTGTCAATTTTATTGTAAGTTAGCTCATACAGACGCGAAGCTAATGAATCACGCATGTTTCACTAGCTTTAAAATATCAATGGTTTATCTTTTTGGTGTGCTTTCAAAGGGGTCGTGTTCTCGATGTTTATTCCTATGCGGAGCCAAAGCAAATGAATCTTCTATGTCTCGCTAGCTCTAAATAATGGTGGCCTTTTGTTTGGTTGGGCTTTAAACAATATCTTGCTCCTAAAGTTGGCCACTAGTTATGTGAGTTGTTAGCACCGCTGCCGTCCACCAATGACTAGAAATTGCAGTCAGCCACTCTCTGGAGGATGGCCTTTTGTAACGACCCGGGCCTACGGGCACGTTTTGTTACCAAAAAAAAAAAAAAGCAAGATAAACAAGGTTTACACCAATTTGGACCATCCAAAAAAGGATTCAATTGATGCCTTGGGTAATTCATCACAATCACCAGGCAGGCAGAATTCTAGAGGTGATCCCCACAGATTCAAGAGGTGGCTTCCATCCTCTATGGATATAGTACTTTATCCTGTGTGGCATTTAGCTCAAAAAAAAATCTAATTAGTGCCTTGTCCTTCTTGCTTTACTACATATAAATCACTTAACCAACTTCAAATCATCCAATGTGAAACAATTGGGAGGGGCAACACACCTTTTAGAGCGTTAAGAGTGGTTTCATGCCATCCACGTATCTATGCCTCATTGTGCTTCAATTTGCTGACGTATGCTCTATTTTTTTTAATACAATTCAAAAGAAATGGCAAATAAAGCAAAGCAACTTATGATCTAATATAATGATCTAATGCCATGTGTCAACTTAAAAGGAACGGCCAAACTAATAGCTGGTGAAATTTTTTATATTGGTTTCTTTCTTTCTTTTTATTTTTAATTGCTTCTGATATGGTAAGCTGTGAAATTTTTTATTTTAGTTTCTTTTCTTAATGAGAATTATTTTTCTATAGTACTTTTATTTATTAAAATTATTTGGTTGGATTTCATTTTGAAATGATAAATAGGTCTGCTTTTTAATTTTAGTAAAAATTCTTTTACTTGTTATATTTATAAGATTTACATATTTTTATTCAAAAATCAAATGATCGACCAAATTTGCTTGCCGGAAAAACCCCTTAACTGCTCTCTTTATTATAGTCACTCTCGTTGCATAGCACACATTAGCTAAAATTGAAAAGATAATTTTTATAAAATATATTTTTTTATTTTTTTATTATATAGAAGTTTTTTAGATGATGGTATTATTTGAGAAGGTAGAATGTTATGATGCTATTTTATAGTTTAAAACTTGCATGTATCATATTATTTTTTGACTTTTTTGTTTTAAGCTTTATATTTTCATGAATGTCCAATATTACATATATCAAAATATTTAATTATTTATATATCAAAATATTTACATAAATATTCAAAATATTTATTTTTCTTATATATTTTATGTTATTTATATATATTTATTTTATTCACTAAATCTTATTTATTATTATAAATAATAATATATATAATAATACTTTATTAAAATAATCTTATTAAAAATATATTATCATATATTATTAATATTATAATGTTAAATATAAATATTATTTAAGTTAAGTAAATATGCTATCACTTGCTAGATCCATAAGATTTGAAAATTTTTATTCAAAAATTAAGTATATTAATAATATATTTCCCTTTTTTTTATTATACAGAAGTCTTTTAGATTCTGATGTTATTTGAGAAGGTAAAACATTATGATGCTATTTTATGATTTAAAACTTGCATGCATTATGTTTGTATCCTTATTTATTATTATTATAGTTTTAAGCTTTATATTTCTATGAACATCCAGCATTGCAAGTGCCATAGTTTTTGTGATAAAGTGTCATTGTCATTTATTTATTTTTAAATAATTCTTGATAATTTTATGAATTATATGAAACTTTTCATTTCTTATGCCATTTGAAATGCATGATTTTTAGCTATTTTAATTACACTAGATAAGAGCACTTCTGACAGAGAACGTGCATTTTACCGTTACAAGTTAAGAAGAAGAACAAATAATTATCGATGTGTTTGGTATGCAATTAAGATTTAGATGATATCAAATTAAGGATTAAATCATCCAATCCAACTAATAATCCTATCCCATATCCTTCTTAGCTTCAACAATCTAGGTTTTTGTTGATACTGAATCACCAGTCCTATCTGTTGATACTGAATCACCAGTTCTGTTTTTTTTTTTCTTTCTTGTTATGAGATCTCTTGCTGAAGGAAGAGAGAGTCCTCCCTCCAGAACCCTCTTCCCCCCCTCTTATCCCTTCTCGAGCTTTTTCTTTTTCTTTTTTCCTGGATCCACAGGTCCACATGTCAGATAAACGTTTTTCTTCGCCCAGCATCCGCTACGTGATTATTCATCGGTGATTAATAATAAAGGTATTAAGAAACTTGCTCATGAAGATAAGGATCTTTATGATGACCTTGGTTATCTCAAGGGAATGTCAGGGTTAGTGAGAATGTCAGAGTCAAAGAAAAGGTATCTGGCCCTAAAACAGGAGCTCAGTATTTCCTTTTTCTAGATGAACGGGGATGTTCCAGTGTTTGTCTTATTCGAAACATTTAAAGCGTCATGATGCTTAATGATTCTCGATTTTTTATTTTTCGGACACGACAGCTTATTGTGTTTAGTGCTTCTGATACGAGAATCATTCCAAGATTGGGGGCCGCCCAGGCTTTGGGGACCGCTCAGGACCGAATGCCACCCAGACTCTGGGGACCGCCTAGGACCGGGGGCCGCCCAGACTCTGGGGGCTGCCTAGGACTCGGAGGCCGCTTAGGACCTGGGGGCCGCCTAGGACTGGGGCCGTCCAGACTTTGGGGCCGCTCAGGACTGGGGGTCGCCCAGACCCTGGGGGCCACCTAGGACTAGGAGGCCGCTTAGAACCTGGGGGCCGCCCAGACTTTGGGGGCCGCTCAGGACTGGGGGTCGCCCAAACCCTGGGGGCCGCTCAGGACCGGGGGTCGCCCAGATCCTGATGGCCGCCTAGGACTAGGAGGCCGCTTAGGACCTGGGGGCGCCTAGGACTGGGGCCGCCCAGACTTTGGGGGCCGCTCAGGACTGGAGGTCGCCCAGACCCTGGGGGCCGCTAAGGACCGGGGGCCGCTCGAGACCGGGGCCGCCCAGACCCTGGGGGCCGCTCAGGACCGGAGGCCGCCCAGATTCTGGGGGCCGCCTAGGACCGGGGGCCGCCCAGACTCTGGGGGCCGCTCAGGATTGGGGGCCGCCCATACTCTGGGGGCCACTAGGACCGGGGCCGCCCAGACCCTGGGGGTTGCCTAGGACTAGGAGGCCGCTTAGGACCTGGGGGCCGCCTAGGACTGGGGCCGCCCAGACTTGGGGGCCGCTCAGGACTGGGGGTCGCCCAGACCCTGGGGCCGCCTAGGACCGGGGTCTCCCAGACTCTGGGGGCCGCTCAGGACTCGGATCTTGATTTTTTTTGTTTTCTAACCGCATCATTTATTAACTATTTTATTTACTAACTATATCATATGCCCCCTCGCCCATGTCCCTTGTATTCCTGTGCGTTGCACACGTGCAAGGGAGAAGGGCGGAAAAATTCGAATTTCAAACCCCAGCACATGATAAGTGTCGTTTCGAGAAAAGGAAGAAAGAGGGGAGGCGCATATCTCTAAGGAGATAGTGTCTTTTCGCCTGTCCGGTCCCACTAGGGGACTGCCATGTGTCTTTGTGGCGCTCGAGGCGTTGCGTTCGAAATATAAAAAAAGGGGGGCCATCCCCTTCATCCCTTAATCTTTTATTTTGTATATCCTTCTGCGATTTTACCTCTTCAAGCCCAGGTTAGTCGACTTCTTCTTCTTCTCCCCTCTTTTTTTTTTTATGGATCCCTCCCAAGATAGGAAAGGTAAGGGCCCTGTGGTCGAGCCTTCCCGTGAGGAGGGGTAGTCATCCGTGGAGATCAACCTGTCGCTCGGCCCGCGCAGCCTGCGTCTAGGTTGTTACCCCAGTCTCCTAGGGTTTCCTCCTCATCTACCAGCCATGAGGTAGGGCTTCCTGCGATTGCTTCCAAATCGGCCAGGCCGGTGGATGTCGCCTCTGTTACAACCTCCCAAGATCTTAGGAACCTTAGGGTTCAGTTCGGGATCCCTAGTGACATTAGGCTCTTCGTTCCCCTCCCCGATGATAGAGTCATCTTAGCGCAACCAGGAAAGGTTGCGTTGTATGAAGAGTTTTTCAAGGGTGGTCTACGATTACCCTTACATCCTTTCTTCGTAAACTTGTTGGACATGTATCACCTTATTCCTGCACAGCTTACCCCCAATTCTATTCGTGTCATTTTTTCATTTCTAGTGCTTTGTTCCTTTCATGGAGCTTATGCCCAACTTTCCTTGTTTAGGGCATTATATAGGATTCGAAACCCGGTTAGGGATGGGTGGTGGAGCTTCGCGTCGAGGCCTAAGAGAGTTCTTAGGCTTAACCTTCCTTCTAAAATTAAAGGGTGGAAGTCTCAGTTTTTTTACGCACACTTGGAGGGGTTGGGCGTAGATTGGGGTATTCCGGATACCAGTTCTAACCAGAACTCGAGTGTTGATGAGAGAGATCGTGAGCTTTTCAACACTCTGATTTTCACTATCATTCCTCCCAGTAAGGAATTGCTATCGGAGGATAATCTTGGGAGATTGCGTTCGTGCCGGTGTCGCTGGCTGCAGCGCCCGGTGAGCCTCGAAGAATTTTTCTTTTTATTATCATTATATTCGTAGCTAGTATATTTGGTGTCCTCCTTTTAGCTAACCGCGCGTTCTCTATATTGCAGCAATGAAGTTTTCTCAAGACTCGCTGATATCGGGCCTTCAAAAGAGAGGAGGAAGCGACCGTGGCACGGCAGGAACTGAACCTAAAAGGCCCCGCCTGCCAGAACCGGACCGTCGTGCCCGACCTCTAGCGGCTCTTCCCAAAGCAACACTGATAGAATACAGCGAGGGAGAGGCAAGTCCTCCTGAGGGGATAACGATAGGAGATCCTGTCGAGGGGAGCCTTCCGGCGGTCGCCCCATCTTCTGCTAAGGGCACCGGGGGATCGGTAGGGAGCGTGGAGGTCGTTGAGACTGATCCGTTAGGCCCGTCATCATCAAAGGAAGCAAGTGCCCTCGCCCCCGCTCCCTCGGATGCTTTGAGAAGTCCATCCCCACCTTCCCAACCGGCTAACCTGGGCACCGCATATAAAAGTTGTTTATCGGAAACAGTCCTCAAACTTTCGATCCTGTCCAGGTTTCAGGATAAAATGAGGAAACTATCACAGGAGGAGTCATTTGACACTATGTTCACAGCTGCGCTTCAGGTAGAGCTATGATCTTCTCCTCTCTCCTCCTTTCGTGATTATTGAGTTCGGGTATTCACCGAGCGTATTTTGCAGATGTCTAACGGCCTCTTTGTGCTGCGCGAAGACCTGAACAAGGCCAAGTCTCGTAGTGAGAGCTTGGATAAAGAATTGGTGGAGACACAGGCCCGAGAGTCGAAAGCGCTACATGACCTTCGGGTCATCCAGGAGGATTATCGAACATGGCGGGGGAGGGCAGAGAAGGAGCTGCGGAGCTTAGATGCCCAATTATCCGAAGTCCGGGCGAAATTGCTGCCAACAGAAGAAAGGTTGAAGGAAACCACTCTCAGGCTAGAACATACTGAGAATCGAGCTGACAACGCGGAAGCCGCGGCTCGCGATGCTGCAGAAAAACTAGTTCTAACCGAGAGGGATGCTAAGGAAGCTCTGGACAGGGTCGCAGCAGTGGAGACGGAGGCCCGGGAGAGGATGACCGCAGCCGAGGCTAAAGCTCAGGAAAAGGTGGCCACGGCCGAAGCCAAGGTCCATGAGGCCATCAAAGAATACAAGGATTCTTCGGACTTTGCGTCGGAGCTCCACGAGGCTGCCTTGGACGCTTTCATTCAGGGTTTCGAGAGGTGTAAACGGAGGCTAGCCCGGCACTTTAATTTAGAAAACCTTGAACGTTTTCAACCCGCGGATGATGAAGAAACATCTGATATGGAGGTTGAAGATGCGGTGGATGGAGCGGTGATGGCCAAAGACCCTGTCGCAGAAACACCCACTACTGAGGAGCCGGCTTCTGGTCCAATTACTGAGAAGTAGCATCCCGAAGACCAATAGAAGGTGTCTAGGTTTATCTTGATCTTAGCTTTTTGTTCTTGACTTGGTCCTTTAAAGGACCTCTTTTTGTAAGTCAGTTGATATCAGTTCACATACAATACATTATAAAGTTTTATAGTGAATTGACTTTGAATGAGTAGACGCCACTTTTTGCTTACTTGATGTTACTCAATGCTTCATCTGTTCGATTCCTGATTTCTACCTATTGACTAGGAGATCCGTCCACGAGTTGACGTTAAGTTCGAATCTTGGGGTCGTTTTCTGGTATGTTGTCTCAGGATGTAAGTCCTGGAACTCTGATAGGGCAGTCTAGGGATCTCTATGGGGAGTTTACCCTGGGTTCGAGGAGGTATGATGTCCTTAGGGCTGTGGGGCCGTTTGGTCCTTTTGGAGAATTGTGTCTCGAAGGTAGTCGGGTATCTGCCTAAGGGTGTGACTCGAGGCCGTCTGAGTCATGGACTTGAACCTCTTCAGGGGTAGGACATACCATCCTGGGGGTGTTTTTAGGGCCGTGGAGCCGCCGAACCGCTTTGGAGGATCGTCTCTCGGGGGCAGCTGGGTACCCGCCTAAGAGCGTGACTCGGGGCCGCTTAAGTCATGGACTTGAACCTCCTCAGGGGTAGGACATACCATCCTGGGGGTGTCCTTTGGACTGTGGAGCCGCCGAACCGCTTTGAAGGATCGTCTCTCGGGGGCAGCTGGGTACCCGCCTAAGAGCGTGACTCGGGGCCACTTAAGTCGTGGACTTGAACCTCCTCAGGGGTAGGTTATACCAGCATGGGGGTGTCCTTTGGACTGTGGGGCCGCCGAGCCGCTTTGGAGGATCATCTCTCGGGGGCAGCTGGGTACCCGCCTAAGAGCGTGACTCGGGGCCGCTTAAGTCATGGACTTAAACCTCCTCAGGGGTAGGTTATACCAGCCTGGGGGTGTCCTTTGGACTGTGGGGCCGCCGAGCCGCTCTGAAGAATCATCTACAGGAAATCTCCAAGCATGCATGTTTATTAATTTTCGGGTAAATACATTACATTACTGGTGGTATTGCCGGAGATTATCTGCGTTCCACGTTCGGGGGATTGATCGCCCATTTAGATCTTCAAGTCGATATGCTCCACGGTGAAGGACTTCTGCTATCTGGTAGGGCCCTTCCCAGTTTGGAGACAATTTGCCCCCCTCTGTTGGTTTAGACACCGAAGCTTTTCTCATGACCAAATCTCCCTGGCGAAAGCTTTTTGAGTGGACGAGGGTATTATAATACCTCGCTACCCGCTGCTGGTAGGCTGCCATTTTAATTCGAGCTCGATCTCTTGCTTCATCAATGAGGTCAAGATTGGCTCTTAAATTAGGGAGGTTGTCTGCTTCGTTGTATGATTCTACTCGACTACTCGGCAGGCCAATTTCGACGGGAATAACAGCTTCGGAACCGAAAACTAGATTGAACGGCATCTCTCCCGTTGGTGTCCTGGGAGTTATGTGGTATGCCCAGAGTACACTCGGGAGTTCTTCCACCCATTTTTCTTTGGACGTATCCAGTCTGGTCCTCAATCCCCGCAATATCATACGATTCGTAACCTCGGCCTCTCCATTAGATTGTGGATGGCCGACGGAGGCGAATCGTTGCGTGATGTCGAGATCAACACAAAAAGTCCGGAAGGTGACGTTGTCGAACTATCAGCCATTATCAGTGACAAGAGTATGTGGTATGCCGTATCGACAAATAATGGCCTTCCAGAAAAAGGCTTTGACTTTGGCTTCAGTGATCCTAGCAAGTGCTTCAGCTTCGACCCATTTAGTGAAATAATCGACGGCGACTAGCAGGAATTTTCGCTGTCCTGACGCCGGAGGGAAAGAGCCGAGGATGTCCATGCCCCACTGAGCAAAAGGCCAGGGAGTAGAAAGAGGGTTTAACTGGGAAGACGGTTGTCGCTGAATGCAGGCGTACCATTGGCATTGATCACATCTTTTCACCAGTTCAGCTGCATCTTCTTGCATGGTCAGCCAATAATATCCTTGTCGAAGGGCCTTGCGCGCCAAAGATCGGCCTCCTGAGTGATTCCCACAGATGCCTTCATGAATTTTCCTAAGGACGTAATCAGCATCTACCGAGCTAACACATTTGAGGAGAGGCTGAGAGAAGGATCTCTTGTAGAGTCGGCCATCTAGCAGTACGAATTTAGAAGCCCTCCGCTTGAGCAGCTTAGCTTCCTCATGATCAACTGGGAGAACGCCTTCCTTCAAATATCGGATATAAGATTCCATCCAGGTTTCTTCTTGGATAACGGGCAAAGCTTCTTCCACAGCCTCAATGCTAGGTGTCTCCAGGTACTCGATGTAGGTTTTGCCCATGGCGCTATCCACAGATGTAGCGAGCCGGGCCAACATATCAGCCCTAGCATTCTCACCTCTGGGGATATAGCTGATGGTGAAGTGATCTAACAAGGGAACTAATAGTTTAACCTTGCTCAGATATTGGGACATGATAGGGTCTCGAGCTTCATACTCCCCTGCCACTTGGGCAGAAATAAGCTGCGAGTCAGTGAAAGCTCGAAGATGCTTGATTCCCATCCCATGCGCTAGTTTGATTCCGGCTAACAAGGCTTCATATTCAGCTTGATTGTTAGTGGCTTCAAAGAGGAAACGAAGAGCATACTCCAGTACCACACCTTCTGGGCTGGCGAGAATAAGACCAGCTCCGCTCCCTTGGGAGTTAGAGGCTCCGTCGACGTGGAGGACCCATGCTTTATCATTCTCCTCGTCAGCATCTAAAAAAATCTGGGGGAACTCTTCTTGATGTTCCTCAGACCAAGTGCATTCTACTAGGAAATCAGCCAAGACCTGGGATTTCAGAGCTGCTCTGGGCTGAAATGACAAGTCGAATTCCCCTAGTTTGATGGCCCACTTGGCTAACCGACCAGAGGTGTCTGGCCGTGATAAAATAGCTCTGAGAGGTTGATCAGTGAGGACGACTATAGGATGGGCCTGAAAGTAGGGTCTGAGTCTTCAAGCGGAGATGAATAAAGCAAAAATGACTTTCTCCGTTTTGGAATATCTCTCTTCTGCACCATGAAGTACTTTGCTGGTATAATACACAGGTCTTTGAATGGCGTGGTCGCTGACACGCACCAGAATGGAACTTACGGCTTCTGAGGAAGCCGCAAGATAGAGGAAGAGCTTTTCTCCTTCTTCCGGTTTAGACAATAGGGGCGGCATGGATAAGAACTTCTTAAGTTCTTCAAAAGCTTGTTGACAGTCTTTCGTCCACTCAAAACCATCCGCTTTACGCAAGACCTTGAAGAAGGGTAGACACCTCTCGGCCGATCTTGACAAAAATCGGCTTAATGCTGCTATCCTCCCAGTGAGTTGTTGCACCTCTTTCTTACATATAGGACGTCTCATATTGAGAATGGCTTGAATGTTTCTCTGGGTTTGCTTCAGATCCCCCGCCGGGTAACCAAGAAACCCAAGAATTTGGCAACGGAAAACTCTTTAGGACAGGCTTTGTTAAGATCTCGATGCATAATCCCCCGTTGGCCTTCCGGACCATGACCACATTGGCCAGTGGGTATGACCGGCCATAAGCTTTATTCTATGGAGCGGCAGCTTGGGTTGATATTAAGATGTCCGGAGGAATGACCATGTCCGTCACTTTCCAGGCGAAGACATCCGCATTTGCCGATAAGAAGGCTAGGAGCTGATCCCGGACTTCAAGGAAGAGGAGCTCACCATTTGCACGATCTTAGTGGGGTCATCCCCCAGGGGGCAAGATATTAGAAGCTCTGTCGGTCGCTCAACTTCTCTAGGGTCAAACGACTCGGCGACCGGAGGAATTCTAGCCACCTGAGGACTAGGGGCTAAATGATAGCAGGGTCTAACCGAGTCTACCTCTCCGTGCATCGCACCAACTCCGGTCGAGCTTGGTAGATATAACTGCATCTAATATTCAACCCGGGGCGGCCGAGAATGGCATTGTAAGCCAGGGGGACCCGAACCACCAGAAAATCCAGCATTACCGTGCTTTGACATGGCGGCGATCCTGCCGTTGCCGGCAAAGTAATCTCGCCTTCCACTCGTATAGAGTCTCCAGTAAAACCGACTAGAGGGACGGCTACAGGTCGAAGAGAGTCAAGAGGTAAATTCATCCGAAAAAATGCATCGTAAGTAAGCACATTAGCGGAGCTTCCACTATCGATTAAGATCCTCTTTACAGGATGTTTAGCGACCGTCATCGAAACAACGACGCTATCATCTTTTATAACATTACCCCCCGCTATATCCCCTCAGAAGGGATTACATCATCTAGCTCTCCCCCTCCCCTTGGCCTCTTAGAAGATGAGGCTCTTTCGTGGGAAATCATGCCCACCATCCGTTCTGTTGGGGTGTTATCGATGTTGGCTTGAGCGGGAGGAGGTCCCATCAAAGCTGGTATAGGAGGAGCCTCTTTCTTCTGGATGTACTGCCCAAGATATCCCCTCTGAATGAGCACTTCGATGGCTTGCTTCAAGTTCTGACATTCTTCAGTGTCATGGCCGTAATCCCTGTGGAAACGGCAATAACGGCTCCTGTCGCGGGCGGCGCCCTTCTTTAACGGGGGTGAACGCCGTAAATAAGGCTCATTTTCAATTTTCATAAGGATATGAGCCCGGGGCGCTAGGAGGGGTGTAAGATGGTCTTCTCTGGGAGCCAAGCTCTTGCGGCGGTTAGTGGGTCGGCGCGAGGGTTCGGACTTCTTGGGAGGGGGCCCGCTCAACTCTGGGCGAGCGGGTCTCTTGCCAGTCCTCTCCTGTGCACCTCTCCTTGATGAATCAGCTTCGTCGGCGCAGATATACTTCTGCGCATGGCTCAAGAGATCAGCATAAGAGCAAGGAGGTTTCTTGTCCAGAGAGTAAGTAAAACGGGAGGGACGGAGCCCCCGTTTTAAAGCCAACGTGGCTATAGCATCTTCAAGATGATAGACTTCTAGGGCCACCACCTTGAAACGGGTTATAAAGTCTTTCAAAGGTTCTTCTTCTTGCTACTGCACGGAGAATAAGCTGTCTGCTACTCGAGGAATCTTTTGACAAGCGTCGAAATGAGCTAGGAAAGATCTCTCCAGTTGTCGAAAAGAGTCAATACTACGTGAGGGCAGACGAGAATACCAAACACGGGCCGCCTTACGGAGGGTGGCCGGGAAAGCAATGCATAAGAGGGCAACAGTTGCTCTTTGGACCTGCATAATAGCTTTATAGCTCTCCAGATGATCTAGGGGATCGGTCGTACCGTCATAGGGGTCCAGTTGAGGAAATCAGAATCTCCTTGGAATGGGCTTTTCCATAACCCGCCGAGTAAGAGGGGGGCGGGTGTCATAATCTGACCCCGGCTGATTGTTGATCCTTTGACTAAGCTCCTCCAGCCTTCGATCTTGCTCCTCAAGACGCCTTTCCATCCGATCAGTCATACGTCCTCCGACCGGTTCGGGGGAACTAGAAGGAGACTGATGACGCCACCGGCGGTGCTCCGCATAAGGTTCCTTCCCCCGGCGCCGCCCAACAGGTGGGCTGCTAGGGGAACGGGTGAGAGAGCACGAGCCGTCCCGGGAGCTTTGAGAGCGCCGCCCTTCTGAGGAATAAGGGCGGAGAGGCTTTGTTGGAGGGGATCTCCCTCGAGCTGATTGTCGGCTGACAGGAGTAGCCGATCTGGGCAATAGAGGTGGCTCGAGTCGTGGCCGGGCTCCTCTGGAGTGCTGTTCCTGCATCTGTTGGACCATCCCAACAAGAGTTTGAACTTGCTGGGTAAGGATCAGCAGTGGATCTTGAGGAATAGCGGGAGCCGGCAGCGGCGAGGGAGGAACCGGAGGGTTCGACTTCACTGGCTCAGAAGAGCCAAGAGTTTTGAGATCATGGTTGGGAGGCGAAAGATGCCCCCCAGACCAATCAGAGGGATCCTCTTCCAGAGATCTGGAGCTCATGTTCGTGGGACCGCAGAACAGGTATTACTCACTGTTCCGATGATGTCCCCCTTCCTGGCGCGCCAATCTGTTGATACTGAATCACCAGTCCTGTCTGTTGATACTGAATCACCAGTCCTGTTTTTTTTTCTTTCTTGTTATGAGATCTCTTGCTGAAGGAAGAGAGAGTCCTCCCTCCAGAACCCTCTTCCCCCCCCCCCCCCTCTTATCCCCTCTCGAGCTTTTTCTTTTTCTTTTTTCCTGGATCCACAGGTCCACGTGTCAGATAAACGTTTTTCCTCGCCCAGCGTCCGCTACGTGGTTATTCATCGGTGATTAATAATAAAGGTATTAAGAAACTTGCTCATGAAGATAAGGATCTTTATGATGACCTTGGTTATCCCAAGGGAATGTCAGGATTAGTGGGAATGTCAGAGTCAGAGAAAAGGTATCTGGCCCTAAAACAGGAGCTCAGTATTTCCTTTTTCTAGATGAACGGCGATGTTCCAGTGTTTGTCTTATTCGAAACATTTAAAGCGTCATGATGCTTAATGATTCTCGATTTTTTATTTCCGGACACGACAGCTTATCGTGTTTAGTGCTTCTGATACGAGAATCATTCCAAGATTGGGGGCCGTCTAGGTCTAGGGGCCGCCCAGGCTCTGGGGGCCGCTCAGGACCGGAGGCCGCTCAGACTCTGGGGGCCGCCTAGGACCGAGGGCCGCCCAGACTGGGGGCCGCCTGGGGGCCGCCCAGACTCTGGGGGCCGCCTAGGACTAGGAGGCCGCTTAGGACCTGGGGGCCGCCTAGGACTGGGGCCGCCCAGACTTTGGGGGCCGCTCAAGACTGGGGGTCGCGCAGACCCTGGGGGCCGCCTAGGACTAGGAGGCCGCTTAGGACCTGGGGGCCGCCTAGGACTGGGGCCGTCCAGACTTTGGGGGCCGCTCAGGACCGGGGTCGCCCAGACCCTGGGGGCTGCCTAGGACTAGGAGACCGCTTAGGACCTGGAGGCCGCCTAGGACTGGGGCCGCCCAGACTTTGGGGGCCGCTCGGGACCGGGGGCCGCCCAGACCCTGGGGGCCGCTCGGGACCGGGGCCGCCTAGACTCTGGGGGCTATTCAGGACCGGAGGCCGCCCAGACTTTGGGGGCCGCCTAGGACTAGGGGCCGCCCAGACTCTTGGGGCCGCTCAGGATCGGGGGCCGCCCAGACTCTGGGGGCCGCCTAGGACCGAGGGCCGCCCAGACCCTGGGGGCCGCTCGGGACCGGAGGCCGCCCAGACTCTGGAGGTTGCCTAGGACTAGGAGGCCGCTTAGGACCTTGGGGCCACCTAAGATTGGGGCCGCCCAGACTTTGGGGGTCGCCCAGATCCTGGGGGCCGCCTAGGACCGGGGGTTTTCAGACTCTGGGGGCCGGGACTCGGATCTTGATTTTTTTTATTTTCTAACCGCATCATTTATTAACTATTTTATTTACTAACTATATCAGTTTTCTAAGCTTATGAAATTAATATTTTAATGAAGCCCAGGCTATCTCTTTTTTATTATTATTTTTTTCCTCCTCTCATAAACAATAGAATTCGATTCAATCGAGTGATCCTAATACGGCTTATCTTTTTAAAGAAATTTCGCACCTGATTAATATTTCAAGCATATATATATATATATATATATATATATAAAATAATTATGAACCGGTTACATATAAAAAGAAGAGGGAGTTAAAGAACCGATGAGAGGTAGTTAAAGTTGTGAACTAAGAATTCTAAACATATGCTTACGCTCAATATTGAAGATGACCCACCCTTCGGTTTCAGGATGAGCGTGTGCACCGTTTGACCACCAACTTACCAAGCAAAAGTCGTGAAACGCCAGCGTTGCTACCTTCACTAATATTCTATCGTCAGATAAGCCTTTCACTACCTTGCTATTTATCGTACAATTACTTTAATTCTAACGACTTTCGAAATCTACAATTCTTTATCGAGGCTCCAAACGCCATTCCCTCCGGTGGGACGTAAGCCGTTGAATTTATTGCCGTTGTTTTAGAGGAACGCTTCTTAAAAATTTGGTTGCGTCACCAAAATTTATTTTAAACATTTAATTTTCTAATTATTATAATTTTAATTCATAATATATTAACAGTACTACAATGTTAGTTAAAGTAATGCTGATATAAATATTTAAACTGGTTGGCAGAATAATATATTAGCTATGGCATCGATTTTGATTAATTTTATATTATAAAAACTTATAATAATTAAAAATTTAAAAATTAAAAATAAACTTTAAGTGAAAGTTTGAGACCTAAAAATATATTTTGATAAAAAAAATCCTACACATGGTGTAAGGTTTGAAGTTGATTATTGATCATCCGGTTAAGTTAGGGACTGTTTGGATGGAAAGAAATAAAGGGAAGGAAAAAAAAAAGAAAAAATATCATAATGAAAGTAAAGGAAAGAGAGATAGAATGGAAGTAATTGGTTTCCCTTCTTTTTTTTTAATATTTTATTAATTCTAAATCGAAAGTAAACTTGAAGAGAAAAAAATATTTAAATTATATTTTTATAAAAAATTAATATTTTTTTTATTTTTTTATTTTTATTTTTTTATTCTCACGGTTAATTTTTTATTCTAAAATGTTATAATTATTACATAACTCTTTTCCTTATTTTTTTCTCTTTCTATTCAAATAATATCAATGATATTATTTTTTTTTCTTTCATCTTTTTAAATAAAAAATAATAATTTTTTTATTTTTTTTTTTTAATCCTTTCTTTTTTATATATATTTTTTGTCTTTCAAAAATCCAAACAAAGCCTCAGACGAGACTAGTTAAGATCTAACCTTGAAATGAGATGCCGTCGGCCGGAAAGCGAGCCAAAGTTTTATTAGAGATAATGCTTCGAGTTTTGGCTTTATTTGATCCAAAAAGTAAAAACAATGCGTGACGCTGCCGCATACCACATGTTAGGTGACGCAAATGACAAACTTGCTTCAATTAAAATGAAAGCCAACACGGGGTTTGTCCAGAGAGGAAATACTGGACGGATGGCAGCTTAAGACCCATTCTTCCATTGCCACCAAGCGAACGCATCCGGGCATATAATTATAAAAATCTCAACCACGGCATTAATTTGCGTTCGACTTCGAGCAACGTAGCCATCGCAAAGTAAAATCGATAAAATAGCATCAAATGCAGCAAGCTGTTGGCCACGCTACGCTATATATATCTTAATTGAGAAAGTGGCAAGTTGCTCTCCGGACCTCCCCCAGAGGCCCCCTCGCCGGCCATCGCAGGAGACTGGAGGTAGAAGAAAGGCTTTGTCTTGATGGTTGGTTGTTGACTTGGGCAAATAATGGAGACTGCGTCTGAGGTACGTGCATATGGGGCCGGCGGTGGAGATAGATGGCAAGGCCATCTGGGGAAGTACGTACGGGAGTAGGACAGTCCTTCGCTGGATAATATTAATTAGCAGTTTTTATTATTATGTTCTAAAGGTCTTGATGTGGGACATGGTGGAGACTTAATAATTTTTAAGTTGAGAAAATGTCAGCATCAACTAGGCCCGATTTGAATTTCTGGTGCTAGCTTTAAGAAGTTCCTCCATGCTACTTCGGTAGCAAATTCGCGTATAATTTTTATATCTTGAAAGCTTTTTGTTCAGGATTTGTTAAAATTAATTTAAATAAAAGTATTCATAAAAGATGTATTAATTCAGCCTTCATCATTCGTAGGTTTAATAAAGCTCTACTAGCGATGGATGGCTTTGACATCCTTGACTTCTCTGTTTCTGTGGCTGAGTTGTATGCAGTCTGGACTAGTATATCCTATGCTATTCAGATTTTTCATGCTAACAGCCTTGTTATCGAGAGGGATTCTTTAACGGTCATCAAGTGGCTCCGAATGAAGAGATACAGTCAAGATCCCTCTAATTCCCTTCTTCTCGACATTTGATCTGTTCTTCGGGAGATTCACAGTGTCCATATCAGGCATATTTACTGCGAAGCTAATTTCATAGTGATTGGATGATGGCCTTCGTGGCTCATCATGCAAGTTTTTGGAGATGGAACTAGGATGACCTTTGTTCTCCTTTTTTGAAGCAAAATTTGTATTATGATATTTCTGGGTTAACTCGCACTAGGTTAGTGTGACAGTGTGATCATCCGTTTGTACAAAAAAAAAAAAAAAAAAAATCCCTCCGGCTTTCGTTGAGGATGAGTCAATTTTTTTTTTCCCCCATATATTGTTTTAGCTTTAATATGTGGAGGATTGTAGGTGGGAGGGTGATTGTAAATCCTGATGCCGTTTCATTAGGGATGGCGAGGGACCAAAGATTTAACATGGAAGAGCTAGAGTTGATTTAATTGGAATTGTGCAAGCAAATGGATTTAAAGGGAACCTGCCAGCAAAAGACAACTGGGGGTGCAAACTATTAGAATAAAGCCAGTAAAATCTGAACAAGATCTCTCCTGATCTAGAAAGAAATTGGAGCCTTCTAGCCGTGCAAAAAATAAAATAACATGTATTTTAAATTTTAGATAGGCTTTAGTCCTTTGTTTAGAATACCTACATAAAATTTGATCTGGCCTAAGCCTAACTTAAAGTCTACCTAATAGTCTGGGATGATGGATCAAATTCCAACTCAGTTCGACCCCCCTTCTATTTCTTTCTATTCATGGCGGAGCTAAGCGAAGCCACATGAAGACCAGCCCAAAATTCTGCGTCCACTGCCCATCAATGCTTGTGGGTCATTCCCCCAATGGCTTAATGCCAAACCTTTTTGTCTCAAGCTTTTTCTTTGATCTATCAAATTTTAATGAGATTTTTAATTTGACAATGAAAACTCATACCAATGAATATTTAATTTCATATCGGTTGTGTATGGAAAGATCTGATTACTTATTAAAGTTCAAGGTTCAAATATTTTTTTTTAATCAATCTTTTGAATAAGATTTTGGATTATTACAAGTGGTGTCCAAGTAAATTTAACTCACAGCTGATGTAAACTAGGAAATACTATATATGGTTCTATGTATTTATGATTAAATTTGGATATATATCATTGGCTTGGCGAGGATGGTAAGACTTGAATTGGTAAGCATTTAATTTCACAGCGATTATATATTAGAATGATCATAGATATTTATAAAAGCTTAAATAATACTTTAGAAATGAGACTAAAATTTGAGAGCCAAGTGAACTACCTTGTCATTGGATCCAAGGTTAGGCCTCTCTACTAGGTTTTGAGAGCTCCTAGCTCTTAGACAAGATATGTGGTCCATATATTGCACATATTCAAAATTTCAAACTAGATGCAAACCAACTGGTACACAAAATCTGGCATAATACTTCCACACATGAAAACAAAATTTTCCCTTAAAATAATGAAAAAACGCATGCGAAGGCAAAGCTAACTTATTTATTCCCCAAAATCCATTTGATGGGAATGGAGGGTCAGGCGAGCCACAAAGTTAAGATCACCATGGTTACTTTGGAGACCCACAGTAAGTTACTGTAACATTAGGGGCTCAATGGGCAATGCCACCACACAGGATTAATGTGCATGATAAGAAAAACGAATGTAGAGATTAGGTTGTCTCAACCACCCATAACTGGCACCAATTCGTCATGTATTACACCAACCTCAAATCAAAGGGTGACCGAATAAGTAATGAAATATCTAACCCATCCCATTATTGGTCCTTGCTCTATACCTACCACCTATTATATAGATTCTGTTGCATTCATTTTGCATTTTTAATTTTTTTTTTAACCTTAATTTAAGATTTAAGTATAGAGCAAATACGAGGTGCTTTCTTTGATCTTTTCTTCCTCTTCAATTCCAAATCAATCAAATAGAGCACCCAAAAAAATTATAATTTATGACTACCTATCTTATATAAAGTTTGAAACTATGTTAGTAAAGAAAAGTAATTAATTAACTAAATTTACTTATGAGCACAGCGGTATGAAACAAGTTGGGATAGGAATATGTTTGCATCCATATCATTTGTATTTAAATGAATATTATCATATATTGTAAGTGTAGTTTTTATGAAGGATGTGAATGGGATTAGTTTCACATGGAATAACTAGAGAGTTGAATACCTATTTATATATTGGTGGACTCTTTCTCTTGTGGATGAGTTGGGCCTAAATAACTTAGGCCTATAATATATATTTAAAGTCAAAGATGAGCAAATAAATACTAAAAAAAAATGTTCATTTACGCTTCAAATCTAAATTTTTCGTACAGTTTTCTCTAACATATATCATATCTATTTTTGACCTTATTATCTGCTCATAATGAAATGGAGGTGAGTAGGCATCCGTGTGTTTAAAGAAAATTGCTCCTTTTACCTTCGTTGCAGTAATTTTTTCTAGCACTTTTTCAAACAAAAATCATATTATTTTATATAAAATGAAACTTTTACCTTCGTTGCAATATATATATATATATATATATATATATATATAAAGAGGCGGTGAGACCTTGTGCTCGGAATACCGTCGCGTGGTGCATCAAAGATTCAAACGAAAACTGGTCGGTCCACGCTGGTGGGCATGCCCTCTGGTACGAGTCAGAAGGCTCCTTTCGTACTTGCCGAGCACGGACGAGAGAGAGAGAGAGGGACCACGGGGTATGGCCATGGCCTAAGCGGAGCGCACCGACCGTACGCGGGAGCCGCAACGCGAACGCGACCCGGCCGAACGGGACAGCCGCGTCCCGGCACCGGCCCCGCGGACACGCGCCCGGCCCATCCGCTCTGACGGGCGCCGCTTCTCTTCTGGCCCGGACGGCAAATAGCCTCCTAAGTTGAGTGCTGGGTAAATAAACACCTAACCGATTCAGACAACTGAATTTTTTTTAAAAATGATTTGAGATCATAAATGGTCTCATATAATTTTTAGATGAAAAAGATATTGCCAAGAGAAGAGAGGGAGTTTTTCTCAGGATGAAATCTAACATTTGATTCATACAATAAGGAAGAGATTTTCTATTCCACAGGCGAAAGGCTGCACATTGTTTATATTATATGTCTACTATTGAATTTAATCTATTATATTATTAGTATTTTTGAGACTTAATGAGCCGATTATGTTTTTCTCCGATTAATTTGAGATTTATTTTGAGCCTGTGCACTAGATTTTGTTTTTCAAATTAAATTCAAATCAAGCTTTACAACTTGAGCTTCTAGTATCAATGGACAACCTTAGAATCTAAGAAAGTAAGGTCACGGAATATTGTCATTACCTTTCTAGAGAGGACTTATAGTTTCAAAGATATAAGAGGATTTATAGTTTCAAAGGTACAAGCAAAGTCAAGTCTCTGCATGTCAGGACAAGAAGGTTGCTGTTGCTGACAAGCGGATAAGAGTGTATGATCTTATTTTATAGGTGGAAAGGTAAGTAAATTATTATTATTATTATTTTTTGATATGCTCAAATTATTTCATTTGTATTATATTTATACATTATGTTGATTGATTCCTCCCTTGAAAGAAAGAGAGGCAAACTTAAGGGCACATTATGCAAACCCAAGTGTACCTCTTGATAAGAGAAATGCCACAAATGAATTGACAGCTTATTGCCATAAAATATGGCAAATGAAAAAAAATGACGGCATGAATTAACTTGATAATCAAATATATTTTGCAAATTTTAAATTTAGATTTAATTTTAATTTTAAACTTTTAAATAAGTTGCCTTTTTGTCCATCAAAGTTTTATAAATAGTAATAGCTAATGACATTCGATCAGCAAGCCTTTACTGAAGAATTATTTAATTAAAATATAATAATTATGTCAAGGTTCATTTACTTCTTTTTATTCATTAAAAATAAATATTATGAGAAGATAATTGCTATTTTTTCATACTATTTATTAAAAAAAATACCATTGAAAGATAAAGTATAGGCTGATTTTTTTTTGGTGTTCGTTCAATAGGTTATCTTCATCCGATTCTAATACAATCTTTATTCAATAATATTATAATTAAATTAATTTTTTCATGTAAATTTATCTTTAATTAAATAAAAAATTTAAAGCTATTTTTGTGTATAGACTTTTATAAATCAATTATGAAAAAAAAATATTTTTTAAATCTTTTTAAAAAAATGTTCTAAACAACTTTTTTCTAAAATATTTTTTAAAAAATAAACAAGCAATAAAAGAAATCTCAATGTTTGAAAATAAAACCTTTGAACCTCTCATCCATCATGCCACAGGAATAATCTTTTTCCTAAAACCTTTTTTAAAAAAAAAAAAAAAAATCTCAATGTTGGAAAATAAAAGCTTTGAACCTCTTATCCATCGTGCCAGAAAAACAAAATAAATTAACTACGATTCCAACTAAGTGCCAGGTGGATAGATGCACCTGGCTAGTTACCGTTACCGCAAGCAAAGAGCCGAGCGCGAACCCCGCATACTTCCCCAAATGGATTTGAATAGATAAATCCTTATTATATTAACATAATAATAACCCTTGCTTTTTATATATATATTTACTCCGTTCTTTTAAGCAATTCCTCGACGCCGACGCGCACCCAGCCTCCTGACCTTTTTTGTTATCTCGTTCTTTCTCGCTCTATCCGGCGAATATCGCACCGGGCCTCCGTCGGTGAACCCCGCCGGAGTCCATCTTTCGCGGCGGGGGGTGTGGGGGCTGGCTCTGCTAGGCGGCCGAGATCCGGAGAATGGGAGAGTGGGAGAGGAGGCGCACATGGAGATCCGATCTCTGCTAGCCTAGGGACAGGGTCTTCCTCTAGCTCTCTCTCTTCCTTTCTTCTTCGCGAGATTCGATTCGAGAAATGGAGGACCGGACGCGGCTAGGGTTCTCGTGGAGGCTGGCGGCGGTGGCGTTGTATGTGGCGATCCTGGTGGCGCCGGCAGCAGCAGCGGAGGAGCGGAGACGGGCTCCGCCGCGGCACGCGTACGCCGCGATGATGTACATGGGGACGCCGCGGGACTACGAGTTCTACGTGGCGACGCGGGTCATGATGAGATCGCTGGCGAAGCTCCGTGTCGCCGCCGATCGTGTCGTCATTGCATCCGCCGACGTCCCTCTCCGATGGGTCCAGACCATGTACGCCTTCTTATTCTCACCCCCACTCTACCTCTCAATCTCTCCATTTTTTTTTTTTTTTTTTGGATATTCTCACTCCGTTCCATTTCCCGCTCTCTGTTTCGGGTTTTATTAGGGGCGGGTTTATTTTTTTTTCTTTTTTTTTTCCAACAAAAAGAAAATAGCGAAGTCGAAGCCATGGAGATAGGGGCGATTTTTCGAAGCATTTTTTTTTAAAAAAAAATTGGGGTTTTGTGGCGAACTGATCGACGGCTATAAAAGTACGGATGTAGGGTTGGCCGGGGCTTGATGGGTACTGACTTATTTATCTTTTTTTTTTTTTATCTTCTTTGTTTTACGAATTATTTTTCTAATTTTACTTAAGAGTAGATTTTTGGTCTCAACTTTTTTCTTTTTTCCTGAATTGCCCTTGCTCGAGTACGAAGATTTTGGCTTCTTATTTGTCCGGTTGCGCCCAGCAGCTGTTTTTCTCCGGCCAGTTTCTTAGCTGATTTGCTTTGGAATTTCTAGGAATTGATGGAGACCTCGTGGGTCATATGATGGATGGACTGTTCTGACCATTGTGATTGGTCATTCAATTAATGCATTGTCAAGACTGTTTGACTGCTGGATTGATTGATTTCTTTTTTTCCTTTCTTGCATGAAATTGTAGGATTTGAATGATCCTTGTTAGATAAATTCAGAATGTTACAATTTAATGTTGCTATCTTTTGATGCATTAATGTAAGACTTATTCTAGACCATCAATATTTTTTAATCAAGTTTTGCGGCATTTTGTCTTTTAAGGGAAGTGTATGTCTAATTGAAGGACTCAACTTTAAAAAAAAAAAAAATGAAAGTGGTGATTTTCTTTTACGTAGTTGAATGTGGAAGAAGCTGTTAAGATTAGAATCATATGGAATGCAACTTGATCTTGGTCAGGTTCAGTGAAATTAGGGGCGCTGGACCTGTTCAAAAATTTTGGATTGGCTTTGCCCAGCTCTGGTCTATTGACATCCCTAGTTGGAATCACAATCTCATGTCTTTTCTGTGTATACTCGATACATTTTAGCTGCTTTCAGTCCCTATTTAACATAGAGATTGAATTTGGTGTATTTTGATATACATTTGCTCCATTCGTGATGATCTATTATTAGGTAATAGAAGCAGAATAGTTTTTTCTTTTATTTTGTTAGGATTAGAGGTTCATGAGACCCATGATTTGGAATTTTAAATTGACCATTCAACTACCTTCTTAGTGCTCCAGTCTCTGATGTATCGTTGGTGCGCATTAACAGGAAGGAGGAGGATGGGGTGAAGGTTGTTACAGTGGAGAACTTGAAGAATCCATATGAAAAGCAGGACAATTTCAACACCAGATTTAAACTGACACTTAATAAGCTGTATGCTGGAGTTTAGTGGAATATGACAAAGTTGTCATGCTCGACTCTGATAACATCTTCCTCCAGAGCACCGATGAACTCTTCCAGTGTGGGCAGTTCTGTGCTGTCTTCATTAACCCCTGCATCTTCCACACTGGCCTATTTGTCCTTCAGGCACGACCTCTAATTTTCACTTGCTCCCTGGCAAATTTACTCGCATGAACTCCAGTTTTTCTTTTCCCTTTCATGAATGTTGTTTTCTCATAGAATTATTGGTTTATGAATCAGATATTTCTGAATAATTAGATATGTTGCTGCTTGGATTTGTTTTAGTAATTGGATTATCATGTGAGTTTTGTATAATTGCATGGTTTCTGTATGCTTGGGTTTTCTGTACCAGCTATGGGATATTCTGACCACTCTATTTGCATGCTTTTTGTCTCTTTTAAGGCTTTCTCACATATTGTAACTAATCATTTTATTTTTATTTCACCAAGACCAATTTAAAGTGGTCAATCACATGTTCATTTCTTATTGTTCATATAGGATTTGTATGATCTGGTTTTGAATTGATTTTAGAGTAATTCAATCCAATCATAAAATTTTACCGAGGGCGAATCATGATCCAAGGTTTAATGTAGCAACCATGGAACATGCTTGTTGCATTGTCTATGGAGGGTGCTAATCATGGGGAACATGGCAAGCATGAGGGTAGCGCTTGATAGTTGGACAGACGAAGACGGTGGATGGTGGCAGTGGGTGAAGAGCTGCTGTATATGACTTTAACGATGCATAGACTTTGGGAGCCTTGTGGAAGTTCTATTAGTTATAATATCAAGTCAATAACATGATAATTCATCTAGCTAGCTTTTGGGAGCATAGCTTGATTTGTGTACATTTAGGGTTTAAGCACATGGTCATAAGTTTGTGCATGACATGCTTTACTATTATTACATGTTCTTGTCAAATGCAACATAACATTAGGATAGATCTTTAAGGATAGGTTCTGTACTTGGTGATTTAGTATATGCCAGGTTATCTTACAGGATGACTTATCGAAAAGTAGGTTTAAATTCCTTCCATTAATTTTATAATACGGGCTACCGTAACTAGTGTTACATAGACACTTGGCATATGCAGAGCGTCCTCTAGTGTCGGAGAAGACAGCCATCAAAAATTTTTACACGGTGACATGGCAATTTACATACATGCAAAATGGGGAAGAAGAGTTATATATGCTGTCTAGTAAATAAATAATAGATTAGTCATGAGTTTTTTAGGTTCATATTAACATTTCTAAGATGTGTAGAAATATTTATGATTGTTAAATGCTATAGCTTCATATTTAAAATGTAAAGGCACTTTGCTTTGAAACAAAGAGTCTCCCATATGACACCCTATAAAAACTGCCAGTGCTGGCTTTTCTGCCAATTTCAACTAACACTTTGAAATGGAATGTCCAGTCATGTCATGTTATGTTGTGCCATATGCAACCGTTTGAAACTGTCTCCCAGAAACTTTAAAAGGAATGTCTAGTTAACATAGGCCACAACCATGAGTTTATTAGTTATTTGTACGACAGTTGACTGAGCCATAATTTGGACTTGGCAATTTATTTCCTATATCTATACTTCTGCTCCTTTGTTAGCTTAAGTTTTACTCAGGTAGCACCAGAGTATTAACCAGTCATTTCTTTAATTGCATTTGTTTCAAATATTGAGTGGAGAAAGTGTCATTGATCTAACCCATAGGACCAATGTGAGCTTGTCATGAAGATCTTATCTTTTGGTTGTCTCCTCTACAAATACACTGTTCAACAATTTCTACATTAAATTGCTGCGTTGCAGATTTACTTATATTAACATTTAAATATTCAGCAGAATCAGTGACTTACATGGCTGTGATTTGAGAATCAGAAAAATAAAACCCCATTTAAGAACAGGATGAGTAGAATAACAGCAAGTTGAAATCAATATGTGTCAATGCATGAAGCAGTCTAAATCATCTTTCAAAAGTGAGATAAAAAATGAAGGATGTAAATAGGCTTTGGAATTTCAGCAATTGCAAAAATATAAGGATTTCTGCTGATCTATGCTTAGGATATATATTAGAATCTATGTGAAACTAGAAATGGGTTTTGGTGCTGTGGATATGATTTTCCAACTCAAAAGAATGCATTAACCTTGTATCTGTCAAGATTTCATCCATGCAACTTTGTTCTTTCCACCAGCCATTAAAAGAACCTATTTATGGGTGAATATTTGCATTCCAGTTTTAAGAGACTTGGTAGCAATTATTGAAGACGTAGTGATTATTGAAGACTCTTATCAGTAGATTTGTGATTGTCTAAAAAATCAACATGGAAAGATTTTAGGATGGTTGTGTATGACTTGCAGGGCCAAAGGTAGCTTTGCACAGACGACACATGTTGTCAATATACTGCCATCTTTATTTATCATGGAAGTAGTTGCAATGAGTTCACATGCCGTTATATTTTATTCTAATTTATACAGTTTTCTGTCACTTTTCAGAGTGTTGGATTTCATATTTGTGATTCCAATTTTTTGTGCATGGAAAGAGTTTTTCTCAAGGATGGGGGACTAATGCAAGTGATAATCTGTCAACAACTAAATATTAGGATCAATGTTTTAAGCCTCAGTACCATACCCTGTATCAGCATTGGAAATACAGTACGCTGCGTCACAATTCTAATACATGGTATACTGTTGGATTTAGCAGAACAGCCCCCCTACCAATACAGATACCTACCACTGGATTATGACTGTTAAAAGTTGATATTAACATTCTGGATGTCGACTCTCATGCTATCTCATATCTTTGTTTGGAGTGAGTTGTTGGATCAGATTAAGAGCATAAACTGATATCTAGGAGTCCTTTCTGGGACTACTTCTGCAGGCAATTTGAAGTCTAGAGATCAAACATTTTTTAAATTCAAGAACAGATTAGCTTATGAGTCCCTTCTCTCTCTGTTTCTATTAGTTTTCTAGATGATGACTTCCACAACTGCTGTTCATTTTTTTCTAAGCTTTCTGATTCTTTCTTTTTAATTTTGGAAGCCTTCCATGGATGTCTTCAAGGACATGCTTCATGAGCTAGAAATTGGGCGTGAGAACCCAGATGGTGCAGATCAAGGTTTTCTTGCGAGCTACTTCCCAGACTTGCTTGATCGGCCAATGTTCCATCCACCAGTGAATGGAACGAAGCTTGATGGCACCTATCGACTGCCTCTAGGATACCAGATGGATGCTTCGTACTACTGTGAGTCTGATAGCAGCCTTCTTGGTTCTTGTCTAGTCCGCCATTTTCTTGTAAACATCCAACAAAATACAGATTGGAAGCTCCTTTCTGAGTTATATACTCGCATTTTCTTTAGTAGCCGACCCCATGTAGTTGGGACACAGGATTCTTTTGTTATGCCTTTCTATAGTTAAAACTTGTGCTTGTATTTTCTAACTGTTATACTTGTCTTTTGCAGACCTGCAACTTCGATGGAGCATACCCTGTGGACCAAATAGTGTTATCACATTCCCTAGTGCACCATGGTTGAAACCTTGGTACTGGTGGTCCTGGCCTGTCTTACCATTAGGCTTATCATGGCACGAGCAACGGCGAAAAACCCTGGGGTAAGCAAAACAAGAATTTGCTAGCTTGTAGACTACAGCCATACACCTAGGAAGATTGCATGAAAACGAAGCATCTTTGGCTTTATTCTAATAATTGATATCTGATTGGACTTGGCATTAGTAAGATCATCAACTACTCTCATAGAGAAGCTTGGCATGCTTTGTTTGGTGTTGCTCTAACACGTTGTTTCGGTTCCCAAATTTGGTGTGGGAAAATTTTATTGTGAACAGGTATGGGTCAGAGGTTCTTGTGATACTGATCCAGTCAGTAATGTATATCGGAATCATGGCACTCACCCGGCTGGCACGTCCCAGCTTGTCAAAGCTGTGTTATAACCGGCGGCCTGAGAAGAATTTGGCCTTTGTACACAGCATGCTCAAGGTGGCAGCAACATGGTCCATATTAGCTACATACACTGTCCCTTTTTTCATCATCCCCCGAACGGTGCACCCACTTCTGGGCTGGTCCCTCTACATGCTTGGTGCATCTGCTCTTGCTTCAGTTGTGATCAATGCTTTCCTGCTGCCGGCACTCCCAGTCCTCACACCCTGGCTGGGTATACTGGGTGCACTTTTTGTGATGGCATTCCCTTGGTATTCAGATGGTGTTGTGAGAGCTTTGGCAGTGTTTGCCTATGCCTTCTGCTGTGCTCCATTCGTGTGGACATCGCTGATGAAGGTATTTGGCTCATTACAGATCTTGCTTGAGAGGGAGGCCTTCTATCCAAGATTGGGAGAATCCACACAGCTGCCCGAGTTCAACAAGCTATATTGACAATGGGGACAATATTGCCATGGAGGTGATTGGATTGGCAATCTCGTGCGTTTTGGCAGTTTATTTGTCTTAGCAGTGCGATATTCTGAGTGATTATTGTTGTACTCTAATACCATACCGAACAGGACTTCTGTGGCAAGGATTGGGGATGGTGGTATTGTTCCGAAGGAGAGGAGGGAAATCGGAGTGTTGGGTATTCTGGTATCTGGGAAAATAGAGAATTTGTTATAATTCATTTATTTTCCTCCTCTTGAATGTAAATGTTTTCATTGTCGAAAGAATTCTTGCAGTGATATTAAAGTAATAGGTATTTACATGTCACCCTGTCTAAGTTTTAATCCAACTGCACTTGTATCAAAAATTTTAAATGCCCTTTACAGCGTCTGTTTAGGTACTAAATTAATAATTTAATTCTATACCTTTTTCAATTTGATTGCGTTGTACAAGATCCATCCTCTTCTTTATATTTGAGATTAACCTGATTAGGGTCATCATGAATCTACATAATCTATCTTATGTCAAGCAAATGCTTGTCAACATAATCTATATAAATATCAGATTTAAATTATTTTTGGGTAAAACAGTCCGGACCGACCGATTCACGGTCCAACTTGTTTTAAGCCTTTTATGAATATTTTGTTCTCTGGACGTTAGCGGTGTGGGGATAGCGGATGATTCCAGGCAGCGTCTCTTATTTTCAATTAAAGCAACCACTTATGCTAATGGAAGGCGGGCATAACCTATTGCGATGACATAGCTAACGAGATCACTTCTTCACCGCAACCCCACCTTGCGTTACCAATACAACACAGGTTAAGCGCCGTTGCCATGCATAAAAGGACAGCAAGCTGCGGCCCTCTGTGTTGTTGCCAGATCACCCTGTTCACGAGCGTTCGATCACCTCCTATAGCGAGCCCAAAATTTTTTGGCAAGCTTGTCGCGCCTGAGAGCTTGCAAAAAGTTTCGAAGGCCAGAGATTTCGGCGGGGATCCTTCAATGCTCAAGTCAGTGCCCTAGCAATAGTAGTGAGCTTGAGGAAGCTTGAAAGAGAAAGAGAGAGAGAGGGGCTCAGAGAAAAGTTCTTTGTGAGCAAGAATGAGCGTTTAGGAGTGTTGTTGTGGTTATCGAAGTTACCTGATCGGGGGTCCCTCTTATCCATTTTATAGATGCTTAGAGTTTGTCTGGTTTGAGTGGTTGAGGCCTCATAATGATGACTTTGATGGGTGAAGTATCAGAGCTGATGTCTGTGAGGCTCGGGATGCTGCCACTTGTAAGAGCATTTAAGGTGATGGAAGCAATAGCAGAGCTTGCTTCCTTCTTTGATATGTCAGGACCGTAGGCCAAGTCCCGTCGGAGTGGGTGGCTGTAGCTGGTTGGTGGGTCAAGTTCTGTTAGAATGGGTGGCCACTTGATTTGGACCGTTGTAGGCTGGCAGGATATGGACAGATGTCCTTCACATTCACAGGGCCATCCTTACGAAGAGAGATAAAAGGTGGTGGAGTCTCATCACCATCACGAGCCACACATCCGTCTGGGATGGAAGAGTTGGGAGTTGATTGAGATGGCTGGAGCTGGCTGGGACAGGACCGGAAGGCCGGAACGGATCTAAGGTCCCTCATACTGGAGGCCGAGATGAGATGTCTGTGGCCGAGCTGGAGTGCCGGGGCAAAGCTGGAGGCCGAGACGGGACAGGTCATCCGTGGCCGAGCTGGAGGCCGGGGTGGAGCGGGACATCCATGGCCAAGTTGGAGTGTTGGGGCGAAGCGGGATATCCGTGGCCGAGCTGAAGGCCAGGGCGAAGCGGGACGTCCGTGGCCGAGCTGGAGGCCAGGGTGGACCGGGACGTCCGTGGCCGAGCTGGAGGCCGGGGCGGAGCGGGACGTCCATGGCCGAGCTGGAGTGCCGGGGCAAAGTGGGACATCCGTGGTCGAGCTGGAGTGCCGGGGCGAAGCGGGACATTCGTGGCCGAGCTGAAGGCCGGGGCGAAGCGGGACGTCCGTGGCTGAGCTAAAGGCCGGGGCGGAGCGGGACGTCCATGGCCGAGCTGGAGGCAGGGGCGGAGCGGGACGTCCGTGGCCGAGCTGGAGGCCGGGGCGAAGCGGAAGGTCCATGGCCGAGCTAAAGGCCAGGGCAAAGTCGGAGGCCGCCGAGGGAGCTTGGAGCCGAGCCGGGACAAAGCTATCATGCCTCAGTGAGGAGACGGAGGAAGAAGGGTGGTCCAAGCGATGGCATCTAGCCTCCGTGCTGGTCTGGGCCCACCTGGAGATGCTTGGCCTTGAGCTGATGACCTTGCCAAGCTCCTTTTATGGCTACGTGCATGTCCTTTGTCGTCCCACCATGATGCTGCCTATCGTCCAGTCGAAGTCGGGATAGAGAGCTTAGAGCAGAGCCACGACGAAGCCATCCATGGCCGAGAGCAGAGTCAGAGAGGCTGTCCTGCACGGTGCTGGGAGGCCGGGAAGAAGCCGGGTGGCTGGGACAGTCATTAGGAGGCAGTTGAAGGCGGTCGAGGACTTTTTTGAGACGTGGGGAGACGTGGAGTCAAGAACTCCCCGCCTCGGCTTCATTACGCCATCCTTCCCATGCAAGGGTGCCAAAGGGGCCAACGTGGCAGCCATTAATGCATGAAAAAAAATAAGGCATTAAATGCTTTAAAGCATGTAGATGCACGTGGCCTTTATAAGGCCATAAATGCCTTTGTGTTAAAGACATAATGTGACTGCGGCCGACTTGGAAGAGGCCGGGACGATGCCGAGGCCGGGCCAACTTTAAAGAGAGCGGGAGGAGGCCAACTTGGACTTTCTCCGCGTCATGGACGTTCCATTCCATTAAATGTGCCAAGGCGGGGCCAACTTGGAAGAGGTCGGGACGGAACGATGCCGAGGCAGGGCCGACTTGGAAGAGAGCTGGAGGAGGCCGACTTGGACTTTCTCCTCTCTTTCATCCGTTACGCACCATTAAATGCTCCAGCATATTGACTTGACTTCCGGATATTAATGACGGAAGGTGGCCGTTGGATGAACCCACGCACCTGGCCCTTTTTCCTTCTTGTTCTCTTTCTTCATTATGCCGGGGCGAGACCGACTTCGATTATGTCGGGTACTTGTTGCAGTCAGGAGCAATACCATGGATGAAATATTTAATGCCCATTGTGCCCTTCAAAAAGAAACCCGAGTAGACCGAGGCCGCTTAGGAATTAAGTTGCTCAAGAAGGCCGCCGAGGATTGCCGTCTAGAAAAATCATCTGGCAATTGCTATCTTGAGAGGAGGCCATCCAAAAATTGTTGCCTTTATTGCCCATGGGGTCAACTGGCCCCATCAAATGCCCCCCATACTCCTTGAGCTTTTGTGCCGCGCATCAGCTAAGCGAAAGGAGTGTAGAGATCTTCATCTTTGCTCTTGTCCTTTCATGCTTGCTTCAGTTCTGATTCCTTTCTAGTGGAGAGATCTTTTTTCTTTTGTCCTGCTGGCTAGCTGAGGGTAGCCAGCAATCATCTCCCAACACAGGGTCTGGAAGTGGATATCCGTCTATGAGTTGGAGAGTTGGTGTCTTCCAACTGTGAGTTGATTTGGGGCTACCAAGATAAAGCGCTGAGGCTGAGATAAGATTGTTGAAGTAGAAATAGAGCCGCTAAGGCTGCAATAGTGCCGCTGAGGCTGATAGAGCTAGTTCCGATCTTGGAGGTATTAGGTGCCGAGCTAGCATTGAGGCCGAGGGAGAGGTCAATGCCGAGTGAAAGTTGTTCCGAGGCCGAGGCCGTATGAGGCCGAGGGGGGCTCGGGCGCTTGGTGCCGAGGCCGAGAGGAAGAGCCGGGGTGAGGCCGACTAGGATGAGGCCAGGGCGGAAGCTCGAGGCCGGGGATGAGCCCAGAAGCGGATGCCCATCAACTGTAAGTTAGAGAGTCGGTTTCTCCTGATTGTGAGTTGACTTTGGGTCTTATTTTGTTATGAAATTCGGAGGTGGGTGCCCGTCAACTGTGAGCTGGGAAGTTGGCCTCTCCCAGCGGTGAGTTGTCTTGGGGCTTATTGATGGCTGAAAGTAACCAGCAATATGTTGCAAGTATATGATTTGGATAAATGTTTTACCCAATTAGCCATTGGCCGTTGAGGTAGATTTAGATCTGCTAAGGCTGCAGTAGTGCCACTGGGGCAGATATGGAGCCATTGAGGCTGCGATAACGCCGTTGAGGCAGAGACAACCGACGAGGCTGCAATAATGCTACTGAGGCAGAGATGATGCCGCTGAGGCGGAGATAAAGCCAATGAGGCAGAGATAACGCCGCTGAGGCAGATAGAGCTGTTGAGGCAAAATTATGGCTGTCAGAAGCCTTTTGAATCTCGGAGGGTGACCTAAGAGTTGAGAGTCATCAGGTTCCTTTTAACCTCGAAGGGTGACATGAGAGCTGAGAGTCATCAGGTTCCTTTTGAATCCCGAAGGGTGACCTGAGAGTTGAGAGTCATCAGGTTCCTTTTGAACCCCGAAGGGTGACCTGAGAGTTGAGAGTCGTCAGGTTCCTTTTAACCCCGAAGGGTGACCTGAGAGCTGAGAGTCATCAGGTTCCTTTTGAACCCCGAAGGGTGACCTGAGAGTTGAGAGTCATCAGGTTACTTTTGAACCCCGAAGGGTGACCTGAGAGTTGAGAGTCGTCATGTTCCTTTTGAACCCCAAAGGGTGACCTAAGAGTTGAGAGTCATCAGGTTCCTTTTAAACTGCCTCGGGGGTGTGTGCACCGCTGCGAGGGGTGACTCGACCAGTTACGGAGCCTTTGGGGCCGCGATGCCGGCGAGCTCCTTTTGAACCACCTCAGAGGTATGGGAACCGCTGCGAGGGGCGACTCAACCGATTACGGAGCCTTTGGGGCTGCGATGCCATCGAGCTCCTTTTGAACTGCCTCGGGGGTGTGTGCTCCGCTGCGAGGGGCGACTCGACCGATTACGGAGCCTTTGGGGCCACGATACCGACAAGCTCCTTTTGAACTGCCTCGGGGGTATATGCACCACTGCGAGGGGTGACTCGATCGGTTACAGAGCCTTTGGGGTTGCGATGCCGGCGGGCTCCTTTTGAACCGCCTTGGGGGTGCGTGCACTGCTGCAAGGGGCGACTCGATCGGTTACGGAGCCTTTGGGAACGCAATGCCGGCGAGCTCCTTTTGAACTGTATCGGGGGTTTGGGAACCGCTGCGAGGGGCGACTCGACCGATTATAGAGCCTTTGGGGCCGCGATACCGGCGAGCTCCTTTTGAGATCTTGTACTTGGATGCAAGGAAGAAATGGTCGTGGCGCTGAAGGAGGTCCTTTATTGCTCATAATGCAGGGAGATACATCGTTGGTGACGTCCGATTATAGGCTTGAGAGCTTTTTCTTTAAAGAAATTGTTCTCCTTCTGCTGAGTTGATGACTGCCCCCCAGGAAACTATGTTGATTGAAGATGGGGGGTACCAGTGCTGAAATCCAAGGGCAGCTAGAATGGAATCCGCAGGAGGTCTTGGGCTTGGATTGGCTTTGAGGTGACTAGGAGTTAGGATTTGGGTGGCAAGTAGTGGCGCTCTTGCTGGTTAACGAGCCTGAGCCTTAAATTGCTGATGAGCTTGAGGTTGTTCTTGCTCCTGAGCTTGTTGAGATATGACGGTGGTAAGTCTCTCGCTAGGAAGATCTCCCACCGAATGGATGATAGCTGACTTGAGCGGTAACCAAAGGGGCAGCGTAAGCTCTTGTTTGCTGCTGTGTGGCTGTGAAATATCGCTTCCATAGCTTTTGGACAGCTACCTTTAACGCTTGGGTCTACAGGGTGAGAGGGTAGCACGATGTTTTGCTTGAATGGCCTGAACTGGTTGTGATGGTGGAACAGAGAGCCGGCCTCCTGCTGGTCAGCTCGTTGAGGGTGCCCCCCCAGTATAGCTCGGGGAAGCTTCCATTGTTGTTGCAGAGGAAGTGAGAGCTTATAGCTTAGTGTCATAGAACTATGCTTTCTCCCCCTACCTGGTGCGCCAATCTATTGTTGCCAGATCATCCCCCTCGAACATCCGTGAGCGTCCGATCATCTCCTCCAGCAAGCCCGGGATCCTCCGGTGAGCTTCTTGCACCTGAGAGCCTGCAAAAAGTCCCAGAGGCCAGAGATTCCGGCGGGGACCCTTTGACGCTCAAGTCAGTGCCCTAGGCAATAGCAGTGAGCTTGAGGAAGCTCGAAAGAGAAAGAGAGAGAGGCTCAGAGAAGAGCTCTTTGTGAGCAAGAATGAGCATTTAGGAGTGTTATTGTGGTTACCGGAGTTACCTGGTCGGGGGTCCCTCTTACTCATTTTATAGATGCTTAGAGTTTGTCTGGTTTGAGTGGTTGAGGCCTCATAATGATGACTTTGATGGGTGAAGTATCAGAGCTGATGTCTGTGAGGCTCGGGGTGCTGCCACTTGTAAGAGCATTTAAGGTGATGGCAGCAATGGCAGAGCTTGCTTCCTTATTTGATATGTCAGGGCTGCAGGCCAAGTCTCGTCAGAGTGGGTGGCTGCAGCTGATTAGTGGGTCAAGTTCCGGCAGAGTGGGTGGCCACTTGATTTGGACCGCTGCAAGCTAGCAGGATATGGGCAGATGTCCTTCACATTCACAGGGTCGTCCTTACGAAGAGAGATAAAAGGTGATGGAGTCTTATCACCATCACAAGCCACACATCCGTCTGGGATGGAAGAGTTGGGAGTTGATTGAGACGGCTGGGAGCCGACTGGGACAAGATCGAAAAGCCAGGACAGATCCGAGGTCCCTCGTACTGGAGGCCGGGACGAGATGTCTGTGGCCGAGCTGGAGTGCCGGGGCGAAGCTGGAGGCCGAGACGAGACGGGTCATCCATGGCCGAGCTGGAGGCCGGGGTAAAGCGAGACATCCGTAGCCAAGCTGGAGTGCCGAGGCGAAGTAGGACGTCCATGGCCGAGCTGGAGGCTGGGGCGAAGCGGGACATCTATGGCCGAGCTGGAGGCCAGGGCAGAGCGGGATGTCTATGGCCGAGCTGGAGAACGGGGCGGAGCGGGACGTCTGTGGCCGAGCTGGAGGCCGGGGCAAAGCGGGACGTCCGTAGCCAAGCTGGAGTGCCAGGGCGAAGCGGGACGTCCGTAGCCAAGCTGAAGGCCGGGGCGAAGCGGGACGTCCGTGGTCGAGCTGGAGGCCGGGGCGAAGCAGGACGTCTATGGCTGAGCTGGAGGCCGGGGCGGAGTGGGACGTCCATGGCCGAGCTGGAGGCCGGGGCAAAGCGGGACGTCCGTGGCCGAGCTGGAGGCCGAGGCGAAGCAGGAAGCCCGTGGCCGAGCTGAAGGCCGGGGCGAAGTCGGGGGCCGCCGAGGGAGCTTGGAGCCAAGCCAGGACAAAGCTGTCACGCCTCAGTGAGGAGACGTAGGAAGCAGGGTGGTCCAAGCGATGGCATCTAGCCTCCGTGCTGGTCTGGGCCCACCTGGAGATGCTTGGCCTTGAGCTGATGACCTTGCCAAGCTCCTTTATGGCTACGTGCATGTCCTTTGTCATCCCACCATAATGCTACTATCGTTCAGTCGAAGCCGGGATAGAGAGCTTGGAGCAGAGCCACGGACGAAGCCGTCCATGGCCGAGAGCGGAGTTAGAGAGGTTATCCGGGAGGTCGAGAAGAAGTCAGGTGGCTGGGACAGTTATCCGGAGGCGACCGAAGGCCGTCGAAGACTTCTTTGAGACGTGGAGTCAAGAACTCACGCCATCCTGCCAAAGGGGCCAACGTGTCACGCCATCCTGCCAAAGGGGCCAACGTGTCAGCCATAAATGCAAAATAAGGCATTAAATGCCTTAAAGCAGATGGATGCACGTGGCCTTTATGAGGCCATAAATGCCTCATAAATGCCTTTGTGCGAAAGACATAATGTGGCTGTGGAAGCCGAGACAGGCGAGACCGACTAGGAAGAGGCCGACTTGAACTTTCTCCTCTCTTCTTATCCGTGACGCATTTTTGCACCATTTAATGCTCCAGCACTTAACTGCCGGATATTAATAACGGAAGGTGGCACCCACGTAATCGAGGCCCTTTTTTCTTCTTGTTATGCTTGGGCGAGACCGACGCACTTGTTGCAACTGGAAGCAATTCCGTAAATCGAGACCGTCTAGGAATTAAGCTATCGAAAGCAATTCCGTAAACCGAGGCCGTCTAAGAATTAAGCTACGCAAATTGCCGCCTAGGAAATCATCTGCCAATTGTTATGAGGCTATCCAAAAATTATTACTTTTATTGCCCGGATCAACTGACCCATCACTCTGCATCTCGAGCAACGATGCCTACGGCAGCTGCGGCTTCAATGACGATGCTGGGAGACGCTACCTCAAGGATTTGCCACAATTATGGACCCAACGATCATCCTTGGCAGTGGCAGGTCATGCACAAGGCATTTGAACCGACACCCACATTCCTCAGCTTCCCAACAACGGATACCTTTGCTTTAAAGTCCTGTAGCTTTTTCCTGCGAGAAGACAGGCTTTACATTTTTGCGTACTGTAAGGTATGTGGGAGGCCATGGGACCACACTCGAGGATTGCCGTTGCCGATTGTGGTCACAAGTGCAGGTGAGATGACCAGGACCACCAGCAACAAGGAGAAGCAGCTTTTTTCTACTTTGCAATCATTTCACTTAAAAGAGGAAGATCTATCCATGTGGAGAAGTGACAGCGCTTTGTGGGTTAAGGTTCGTTGATTCACTAGTTAAAAATCAGCATCGCCGCCATCTCTCCAAACTACCGAGTAGTCATTCTTAGTACTCTATTTTCTTCTCCAGTCTTGCAGAAGAACCGTCTATTTTTGGAGTTTACGAGTGATGCAGCCCCACAGCCAATGGTGGCGTTCCATGGCTCGAGCTGGACTGTGAGACTCTTGACCCTTTCCTGGTCATTAGCTTCGTCAAATGCATGGGCACAACCATCCCCTAATGAACCGTCAGACTTCTTGCTTCTCTATAAAAAGGCATATGGATTCGCTAAATACCCATGGTTGTTAGAACACGCAGTGAACAGATACACTTTCTTATATGGTTTAACAGCATAACAAAGCATACAGATTCCGGTAATATCCATAGTTAAATCATCTCCTGGTACTAAAAAGTCTGACTCTAGTTTAGCATCCCTTGAGCCGTTTCCTCTTTCAATGCTTTTGTCATGTGTTATAATGATGCGTTATAATGTATCAAGCAACTCAAACCCTAAAAAGATCATAACCCAAAAGCATTAACATAATTAATTATGCCATACTGCTAAATTTTTTAATGTGAAAAAATCAAAGAGAGAAAAAACGTCAAGGTAAAACAACTTATTCACATCCCAAAAGAAGAAAGAGGAGCAAAAAGTTTGCTGATCTGAGACAATGCCCAATTTACATTACAGAGCAATTGGACATAGACTGGAGCAGCTCTGGTGATCTGCAGGAAAAACAAGAGGAGGATTAAAATTCACAAGTGTGCAATTTTAAAACAAAAAATTAAAATCACCTTAACAGATTGTTGGTAAAATGATGAGATGCTTATCATCTCCAGCAATCCTCTCTTGAAATTTTATCAAGCACAAGCATAATTGGTGCAATAACCAGGTGCTTTACAGCAATCCCATGTTAGCCAAAGCTCAGTGGTAGATGCTGAATACGGTTTATCTCGTTCCAATGTTTTTACCAACAAAAGCAACAATATAAGTTCATCAAACTAATATGGATCTCTACCCTGTCCTCTGCTGTAACAGCTATACCAGAAACCAGTGGTTCAGTCATACTGATGCACGAATGGCATGAGTTGAGAAATTAAGATTGCTTCTTATCCACTGATAAAATTTAAATATTAGTTAAAAATCAAAATCATAAAGTTTCCTCATCTAATTACCTCTCAATCCTAATACATAATTGGTTGCTATTACATTGTAGAAATGAAAGCTACCTCCTTACAACCTAGTACTAGTCCTGTCGAAGTCATCTTTAGCACCTTTGTTCTTTTTTAGTCCTCCAAACTGGAATTGACCTATCCATCATCAGGTGTCTCTGGCTTATGCTGCACATGATCAGACCCATTCTAAGGGTGTTCCTCCTAGCTTCTTCTAATTACTTGCATCTGATCCTACTCTTCCTATTTACACTGCAACATGTACTTCAACAACCTAAGCTTTACTGGCTCATCTTACACTTATTTAGCACTCTAATTTGCCTTCACGATTGCAATTGTGGAACCGGGTTCATATGGTTCATGATTGCTTAGTTTGCTAGGTGATATTAGGAGGCAATTGATTAATTAATTATCATAAATAAATGATCTTCAAAACATTTTAATATGCATACCACTCTCTGGTGGAGGGAAAATATGTTGACAAAAACTATTAAGTAAACAGGGAATAAGCTATGGTTTTATGTTCACAATCTAACTTTTTGCATGTTGAGCTCGTCTCAGTCGACACAAAGGATGGTATGCGTATCAAGACGATGCCTGAGCTTGGAAAGATACAAAACCCTGTCAACTGTACAGTTTAAAGTTACAGTGATGTGGAGGGGAAGCTTCTTGTTAAATCATATGAATTATTTCTATAGCTTTATAATGTTCGTTAAATTTTTCTATCATATGTTGACTCCAAGACATATCTAACAAGAAAATGATCTGAAGATCTTAGTCAAGAATCTAGCAAAACCACTGACACCCAAGTCAACAATATTTGTTTCAACCCTAGCTTTTCCACCTTTTCTCCTCCATAGTTGTTGCAGAAGTATAACAACTCTCACCTACCATTTTCCAGCTGTCAAATAATAGCTGGAGTGTAACACCTGTCAAACAATAGCTGGAGTTTACACTCCAACCTGAAGTATTCACAACCAAAGGAAATAATTGGAAGTTACACTACTGATGTCAGATAATACAATTGACATCAGTAGAAGGAAGCTTATTATACGGATGTCAGATAATACAATTGACATCAGTAGAAGGAAGATTATTATACTGATGTCAGAGAACACAACTGAAATCAAGCAGACTTGTGACAGAAAGGATTCTCTAAGAATTTCGAAGATTCTTCAAGGGCTTCTAAGGTATTTAAAAGTTAACAACTTCAAAGCCACGTTAGCTATGTCTGGAAAAACTTAAACGCAGAAGCTTATACAGAAAAGGAAAAATTACAAATGAACAGTCAATTGGCGGAGAAAAAGGATTCATGCAGCCAACCCCAGCTAGTTTAATACTAAGGTTTTGTTGTTATTATTGTAGATAAGGCTCGTTAAAGACAATGGATCTGAGATAAGGCTTGTTAAAGACTGCTGCTAGTCATTCCCATGCATTTTGAAGCAGATTTGAAGCTGAAACAGAGGAGATCTGACCAAGAGAGCTCAACGATTTATCTAGTTTTACTGAACTACAGAAAGCTGTTGCATTCATGCACTGAAAGATGGGATACCACACTAGCATAAAACGGCTCTAACAACAGGTACCACAAATAAGGGAAGTTGGCAAGAGTGAAGTTAAGGAGTTACAAACCAAGTGCATCAGTACCTCAAACCCATCTTCATCCTTAGTTCTAATGATGCAGAAGAGGTGGAGGCAAAACAATTTTTTGCTTGCGGATATAGCTTTCCCAAGTTCAGATCATGAAAATTTCTGAGAAACTACACCCTTTCATGCAACCTTATGCTTGCAATCTCTCTGTCTAGAAGATAGAGAGGTAGGTAGGTGCGACTTATCTAGCAGCAAAAGAACTAACAAAATGCAATCAAGAGGAAGCTGCATTCTTACTCAAAAAGGCTTTAAAGAAACTTAATGAAGAGGAAGCTATGTTCTTACTCAAAAAAGACACTAAAGAAGCTTAAACTACTCTAAAATGTCTCAATCATCATGGGTAAGGCCACAGTGTCTCAAGTAGGTTCTGTCATGTTAATGTTAAATATAGTTTCTTGTTCTCTGACCACTCATGCCTGTTCTAAAGTAGCAATCCTTTTGGGATCTGATCTATTGTCCATTCAATAGAATTCATTAGATAAAAATCAGAACCTAATTAAAAATTGGATAGAGCATGTTATGGTCAAGGGTCAGAATATGGGCAAGCAAATGCCTTGTTGGCATGCTCAACTCGGCCACGTGCAAGGCGAGTCCAACCTCATTACTTGGTTCATCTACACATGGAAGCCTTATGAGAGTATCTGCCCATGTCTTGGGACCTTGCTCACACTAGATTTTTACAAGCATAATTCTTGAACAAAACACACCCAAAAAATGCGAACATACTTCACTGGCCAATGTCCATAAGATTAAAAACAGAGGATCCATAACAGAAGCTTCTGAACATGTTAACGAAGTCCGTTACAATGATGCCGACAGTGTAAGGTGGAACAGAAACTCATACAGGAGATCAAGAATGAATTTTAATCGAATATATAACACATCAAACAAGAGGAGATAAAAGAGAAAACAAGCATATATCACCCTTCCGTCAGTAACCAGGATCTAAGACCAGCAAGCTTTAGCCAGTTCTGTAGACCCTGCATTGTGGGTTTAAAAGGAAATCCTAATAATGTATCAAGGAAAATGTCATAATAGATACGTTCTAGTATTTAGAAAATGTATATTAGAATGTTATGTAGTCAGAATATAGTATGGAAGACTCACAGTTGGCCCAGATTGTTAAGATCAAGGTCAGGGGCAAGCTCTTGTACAATATCGTTGGGAGGTTGGCCACACTCCTGCATTTTCTGCATGAGATCAACAATCTTAGAGAAATTACTGGGCTCGTTTTCATAAACATCATTCAGCTTCAATATGAGCTCATATTGGCGATAATAGCGATCATATTCTTCCTGGTTCAATCCATTTTTGTGCTCCTCCAACCACTTTGGATATCTTTGCTCAATTTCCTTCATAGGCTCATGGAGAACCTCCTTAGACAAAAGTTGTTGCATCATAGTTTCAACAATAGATTCCATGTCCTATACAATAAAAAAATCAATGTGTTAAAAGCATAATAATTTAAAGCCAACAGATCAATAAATCAGAAAAACTTCAGAAACCAAACTTCAGAAACCAAAGGAATGGTGCACAATATAACCTGGTAAAAGAAAAAAGTGAGAAACTCTACATCCAAAAAGGGGATCTTTCATTCAAACAGAACAGTGCTTCAAGTAAACACCATTCCTTTGGAAGCTATGGAGTATTATTTCTTTTATTCAAAAGCAAAATCTTCCAGTTTCTATTGATGTTAAGCAAGAATTTAAGTGAATACTTGGATGATCATAATAATGCTTTCATTATATAATCTATACCCTCTACTCATCATATATGATATTACAGTAACTGTGGCATAGAATACACCCTTTCAAGATCAGATGTCTACATATCTCTCTTACCATGCCTATTGCTTGTCAATCCAAATGTGATGTTAATTGAAACAGGAATGCTGACTTTAAGTAATAATTGGTCCTGACAAGTCTCTAAGTCAGAAAACATGAAAAAGGGGGGAGGAATATGAACTTTTCCATCTCCATGATGATTCCAAAGTATCCTATCCAATTTCCAACTAAGATGTAAAAAGCATAAAAAAAACATGGGTTAAGTCTTTAATTAATCTTCAAAAGGCACTGCACTTGTCAAATAATTAAACAATCATGGATATATCCAAATGAATGAAGAGGATGGCCTTAGCGCAACAGTAAGGTTGTTCCATTGTGACCTAGATGTCATGGGTCCGAAACACAAATCAACATCTCTGCGGATGGGAGCCTCATGTATTGGGACCCCTTTTATGGACATATCCAAATGAACATATAATCATTTGCTACTAAATACTTGACAGAGAAACCCTTTGAAGTCTTGAGGTGCTATGTGTGCAAGGTGCAAACAATGAAAGGGTACTTAAATCTTGATACTTTTTGTCAATAAATTCTGCTTTAACATTTTTGCTTGAACTTGATTGAAGTTCTATTAAATGCATGAGTGGCATCATTCCCATTAGCCTAGGGAATACTTTACTTTAGCATTCACCATAGCAAACAGTGTCTTTCTTTTCAGCCATTGGCAAAGCACTAGAGGTCAATTGGCATTCAGAGAATTATAAACAACAATTTGAAGTACAATGCTGTTTCAGTAATTGATTTGGAAATTTTTAAGCACTAAAGAATTGGGCCAATTGGCAATTTGGTCCATATGCCTCTACATAGATGGTAAAATGTGCTCGCCTCTACATAGATGGTAAAATGTGCTCACGAAAATTAGAAACAATAAAATATAATTGTTTTAGAACAACATGATCTCATGGAATACTTTAAAAAGGTCTTTGTGGTCACAGGCCACATCAAATAAATTAAACATACACTTTGAAAATTACATGACAATACAATCTGAATTCAAGCCTCAAAAATTTCTTGAAAGGCTCAAGACAAAAAATCCAGGAGAAGCATCAAATTACAGCATGCTTGTAACAGAAGAAAGGGTTCGTATGAGATCTATGTTTGCATTTAACCTTATATATTTCTCAACAGTTCAGCTAATAGCTTATCTATTTATCTTTTTTTAAAATAAAGATTCATATCTAAGTGACATCATCAACCCACCATGAAGCTCCAGATAATTTTTAACCCCTTGAAAATCCTGTGCATGTGAAATATAGACCACCATTTAAGCATTACCTTTGTATAAGCACCGGCCTTATTGGGCATTATGTATGCAAATATTTGGTTGTATATGTCTTCCAAACTTAAAGTTAAAACTTTTGCATATTGGTAGTTTGTCACCTCAAGAAAATACTTGACATTATCTGACCAATTAAGGAACTTGTCCAAGTATACATGGTCATTGTAACGCTCAAAATCCACTTGTATCCCATAGTAACAGGTCCTAGTTAACCAACCCACCAGTCTGTGTTGACTTATTGTAGGACTCATAACCATCCCCAATAGTACCAGCTTAAATCAAAAGGTCATCATCATGGGCACTCATATCACGTTAGATAACATAATTGGCTGGAGGGGGTTTCAGCTTGCATGAAGTAATGGTTTTATTAACTCCCAAGTCCCAACATCTAGGTTATTTGATGTGTATGATCCCTATTTTGCCTCAAAAAGTCATCATGCTGCATGAAGTTAATGGTTTATTAACTCCCAAGTCCCAACATGTAGGCTATCTGATATTTATGATCCCTATATTGCCTCAAAAAATCATCAGGTTGGTGAAGATGCTCCTTGGCACTTTGCCAAGTGCCCCTGCCCCTACTAGGGCGTGTTCAATAGTCATTCATATGCTGATATCATCTCATCCTAGTAAAGAAAGACTTCTAAGGATGCCTAGAATAGCAATATAGCTTATTTGTTAGATCAAGGATGCCATGAATCATATAGCAATATTATATTAGCATCACAAGCTTCATTCCTACCAGTTCCTTCCAGTTACTGTAGATGTTCGCACTATGTTAGACTCAAACCATTAATCCACTCTCTTACCTCTCTTTTTCCCAAAATCATGCATACAGATGGAAATCCAAAGACCAGAAATTCTAGGAGATCAACTTGAATCATGTGCTCTTGATGCCAACTAGGGATGGCAACAAGGTAGATTTGAAGTGAAGGATATATTCCCCGTCCCTACCCCCACCCCCATAATTCTCTATTCCCCCTGGAGAAACCCTAACCCTGACCCTTGATTTTTTCTTTTTCAGAATTGACTGTCAACTTTGGGCCCACTTTTATTGTGAAAAAAAGGTAGATACTTAAAATACATTAAAACGCTTAAATTTAAGAGCCTCAAGGACAAGTGGGGGTATATTTGGAAACACCTATTTAATAAGGATTTAAAGAAAAATTATATTTAAAAAAATAATCAGATGGGTTCAGTGATGGAGACCTTGAGTCCCCATCACCGCCTCCAAACCCAACAAATTTTCAAAAAACTCTCTCCATCCCCATTTAATCTCTCCAAACTCAATCCCATCCGGGTGGTTCTCTACAAGGATTGAATTTCCCTATCTCCATCACCATCCCTAATGCCAATTCATTGTACATCCTTTTGTCCATTGATGCATGCTTGTTTTAGATATCCCTGTCAACTTTCTCACAACTATGTCCTCCTATGAATGACAACTAAAAGTGTGTGAAGAATTGTGTGATGATTGGAGTTACTTGAAAGCATCAACTTGGCTTGAAGAGCTTATGAAGCACAGCAAATTGTTGGTTGATCCTAGTAACATTCCTTGGCAATTATATTACCCTCCCATTGTTAAGTATAAGTATCATAGATAAGGAGAAAGAAAAACAATCTTGCATAACCGCCTCATTTGCAAGAAGTGGAAAATTTTGCTACGTACATTATTCTAGCTCTGGAAAACATTTCCATTGCAATAAAAAAAGTAAACATTACCAACTAGAGCATAAAGAATTTAAGCTAAAACTGACTAAAAGTAACTCAAAACCAAAAACTAACCTTTTCCAACTCCAATTGATATCTCACCATATGCAGGTTACAAGACAAAATCAACCAATATAATTGGCTAGAACTAGCACTGAATAAACTTGTAGAATGATAAATTCAAATGCTAAACCAAAACAACGAAAAGAAACTCAAATCAATTCTATATCTACCAGAAGCTCCCCTAATTTAAAATCACAAAGTACAAACAAATGAAATAAATAAAAGAAGATACAAAAAATCTACTTTCTTCCTGATGTAAATTACAACGAATCCCAATTATCAGAAATCAAACATCCTCCGGAACTTAATTTCTGAAACACAAACGAACAAATAAAAAGCGATATAGACCTGAGACGCAGCCAGCTCCTCGAACTGCTTGACAAAGTCCTCGATCATGGCCTCCTTATCCAAACCATCCTCGCCTTTCGGGGCCGCTGCGGTGGCCGACTCCAACCCCCGGACGGCTTCGCGGGTCTGCTGCGTCAATTTCTCGAGCGCCTCGGAGGCGTGAGATCCCCTGGGAGGAGCCCTCTGCTTCCCCTTCCTCCTAGCTCTCAAGTCGGGCAGCCCCGTCCCCAATCCCTGCACCTCAGAAGAAGGGGGCATAGAAACCCTTCCCTCACCCCCACCTCCTCCTCCTCTTCCTTTCCCATCTCCAACACCACCGCTCCTACTTATAGATAGATAGCAATAAAATTAAACCAATTGAAGGCTGGAGTTTGGACGGAAGAAAGGGGTACAAGAGGAACACCTTTGAGAGGGAGCGAGATCAAGCTTGGTGAAGTCGTCCAAAGCGCCTGGAACAAAAGGAGAGAGAAGGGATAACGGAGAGGGAATTAAGAGAGAAGGGGAAGGAAGAAGGTAGGGTAAAGAAGCATACTGTCAAGGAGTTGGTCCAGATCGTCGGACGAGGGGTCGGCCATAGAATAGCGGCGGGATAGCAGGAATAACGTCTCGAGAGTGGAAACGGACGCTTGTTCGCCGAGAGAAGAGGAAGGACCCCACGGCCACGGCGACGCCTCCGCCCACGGATCGGAGGTATCCCCTTAAAACAATATCGGGAAAATCAACGTAGTGCCTCTGGTTCCTTCCGTATCATGTCACCGCGGGTAGGGCAATAATATTATCTCACGCGGCCTTCTTTTTTGATCAGATCTTTTTTATCATTCGCTCCTCATAGCCATACGTTTATAAAATGGTAATGTTACCTCCCGCAATAAAATAGCTGCCATTTTTTTTTAAAAAAAGAAAATAATTGCCGAGGGAAAAGGGGAGAAAGTTGAAAAAGGCGTCCAAAGTTTAAAAAGATAACGGAGGAAAGTACGGGTGACCAAAAGTTGTGTAGTTTTTGAAAAAAAAAGATAAAAGGATCATGAAACCGCTAACGTCGGGGGGACGGGCCAGGAAGCGCCCGGCAGATACGACGAAGTTATATTCTTGAAAGGAAAATACTTTCTACACCGTCTCGATGCAGCAAGATCTACATGAACTGCATCATCTCTTTTGATTGGTTCATGTGGCTCCCATATGATTTGACATGATGGAACAGAATAGCAGGAGGATAATATTACTTTTTGATCGTACATCCATTAAAAGTCATTCAGCCTTTTACCATTGGTGTGAAGACGAAAATGCCCTTTTCCTCCAGCCTACTTCAACCCGCCATCTTATTTAGATTTTACTGATAAAAAATCGTAAGGTTCTGGGTGTTGTGGGTCTTGAGCTAGGGTATCGTGGGTCTTGAACTGGGGGTGTCGTGGGTCTTAAACTAGGGTGTCGTGGGTCTTGAACTAGGGGTGTTGTGGGTCTTGAACTAGGGGTGTCGTGGGTCTTAAACTAGCGGTGTCGTGGGTCTTGAACTGGGGTGTCGTGGGTCTTGAACTAGGGATGTCGTGGGTCTTGAACTGGGGTGTCGTGGGTCTTGAACTAGGGGTGTCATGGGTCTTGAACTGGGGGTATCGTGGGTCTTGAACTGGGGTGTCGTGGGTCTTAAACTAGGGTGTCGTGGTCTTGAACTATGGGTGTTATGGGTCTTGAACTGGGGTGTCATGGGTCTTGAACTGGGGATGTCATGAGTCTTGAACTAGGGTGTCATGGATGCTGCCATCTTATTTGGATGCTGCCATTTTTTGGATGCTGCCACCTCTCGAGCACGCCTTGTAGACGGCCAAGTGAGCTCTGGGCGCCATCCCAGCCGTCGTGCCGTTGGTATTGCCGAGGACCGTGGCGCCGTCGACGAAGCTCCCTGCCGCGATGCTGGCGACGTGAGTCCCGTGGCCATCGTCATCTACTTCGGCTGGCATCGGTCTGCCACCTCAAAACGCAGCGGCGCCCACGAGTTTGTTGTTGCAGAGGGACTCGCGGAAATCGCAACGCCCCCTCCAATCGCGCGGCGGGGGCGGCATGCCGTTGTCGTCGAAAGACGGGTGGGTGGGAGCGATCCCGGTGTCCAGGACGCCGATAATGGCCCCTTTCCAAAGCAAATGTCGTTCCATATACCATCTCTCTCGCTTAGGCCCAAGAAGGCGGGTGTGTAGGTGGTCAGGAGCGGGAGCCTCTCGTCCCGGTGGGCGTGCAAGAATCCGTCAATGGATGCTATGGTCAACACTTCTTCATGGGTTAGCCTTGCAGCGAATCCGCTGATGACGTCGCGGTAGGAGTAGACCAACCGCGGCTCCCCGGTGTCCAGGGTGGTGTTTGGCAAGAAGGATTTGTGCCAGTTCTCCCGATCCACGTCGCTGAGGCGCTTAGTGCCCGCCGGCTGTCGCACATGAATGATGTACGTCTGAATCCTATTGCTGTTGTCTTCTGGGTCTTCGATGATGGGCAAGAGCTGGCCGAGAGTAGTGAGAAGAGAGGGTCCAGAAGAAGAGAAGAAGAGGAAGGCGAAGGCAAAGATGATAGACTTCCTTTTCTCCATTAGGATCCGATGGAGCGTAGAGAAGGCAGAGAAAAAGGGAGGATATGCTCATGGGTCTTGAATTAGGGTGTCGTGGGTCTTGAACTGGGTGTCGTGGGTCTTGAACTAGGGTGTCGTGGTCTTGAACTGGGGTGTCGTGGGTCTTGAACTGGGGGTGTCATGGGTCTTGAACTGGGGGTGTCGTGGGTCTTGAACTAGGGGTGTCATGGGTCTTGAACTGGGGTGTCGTGGGTCTTGAACTGGGGTGTCGTGGGTCTTGAACTAGGGGTGTCATGGGTCTTGAACTGGGGGTGTCGTGGGTCTTGAACTGGGGTGTCGTGGGTCTTAAACTAGGGTGTCGTGGGTCTTGAACTAGGGTGTCATGGGTCTTGAACTGGGGGTGTCGTGGGTCTTGAACTGGGTGTCGTGGGTCTTGAACTAGGGTGTCGTGGGTCTTGAACTGGGTGTCGTGGGTCTTCGTCATGGGTCTTGAACTAGGGTGTCGTGGGTCTTGAACTAGGGGTGTCATGGGTCTTGAACTGGGGGTGTCGTGGGTCTTGAACTAGGGGTGTCATGGGTCTTGAACTGGGGGTGTCGTGGGTCCTGAACTGGGGTGTCGTGGGTCTTGAACTAGGGGTGTCATGGGTCTTGAACTGGGGGTGTCGTGGGTCTTGAACTGGGGTGTCGTGGGTCTTGAATTAGGAGTGTCATGGGTCTTGAACTGGGGGTCGTGGGTCTTGAACTGGGGTGTCGTGGGTCTTGAACTATGGGTGTCATGGGTCTTGAACTGGGGGTGTCGTGGGTCTTGAACTGGGGTGTCGTGGGTCTTGAACTGGGGTGTCATGGGTCTTGTGGGTCTTGAGCTAGGATGTCGTGGGTCTTGAACTAGGGTGTCATGGATGCTGCCATCTTATTTGGATGCTGCCATTTTTTGGATGCTGCCACCTCTCGAGCACGCCTTGTAGACGGCCAAGTGAGCTCTGGGCACCATCCCAGCCGTCGTGCCATTGGCATTGCCGAGGACCGTGGCGCCGTCGACGAAGCTCCTGCCGCGATGCTGGCGACGTGAGTCCCGTGGCCATCGTCATCTACTTCGGCTGGCATCGGTCTGCCACCTCGAAACGCAGCGGCGCCCACGAGTTTGTTGTTGCAGAGGGACTCGCGGAAATCGCAACGCCCCCTCCAATCGCGCGGCGGGGGCGGCATGCCGTTGTCATCGAAAGACGGGTGGGTGGGAGCGATCCCGATGTCCAGGACGCCGATAATGGCCCCCTTTCCGAAGCAAATGTCGTTCCATATACCATCTCTCTCGCTTAGGCCCAAGAAGGCGGGTGTGTAGGTGGTCAGGAGCGGGAGCCTCTCGTCCCGGTGGGCATGCAAGAATCCGTCAATGGATGCCATGGTCAACACTTCTTCATGGGTTAGCCTTGCAGCGAATCCGCTGATGACGTCGCGGTAGGAGTAGACCAACCGCGGCTCCTCGGTGTCCAGGGTGGTGTTTGGCAAGAAGGATTTGTGCCAGTTCTCTCGGTCCACGTCGCTGAGGTGCTTAGTGCCCGCCGGCCGTCGCACATGAATGATGTACGTCTGAATCCTGCTGCTGTTGTCTCCTGGGTCTTCGACGATGGGCAAGAGCTGGCCGAGAGTAGTGAGAAGAGAGGGTCCAGAAGAAGAGAAGAAGAGGAAGGCGAAGGCAAAGATGATAGACTTCCTTTTCTCCATTAGGATCCGATGGAGCGTAGAGAAGGCAGAAAAAGGGAGGATATGCTCATGGGTCTTGAACTAGGGTGTCGTGGGTCTTGAACTAGGGGTGTCATGGGTCTTGAACTGGGGGTATCGTGGGTCTTGAACTGGGGTGTCGTGGGTCTTGAACTAGGGGTATCATGGGTCTTGAACTGGGGGTGTCGTGGGTCTTGACTTGGGTGTCGTGGGTCTTGAACGGGGTGTCGTGGGTCTTGAACTGGGGGTGTCGTGGGTCTTGAACTAGGGGTGTCGTGGGTCTTGAACTGGGGGTGTCGTGGGTCTTGAACTGGGGTGTCGTGGGTCTTGAACTGGGGGTGTCGTGGGTCTTGAACTGGGGTGTCGTGGGTCTTAAACTCGGGTGTCGTGGGTCTTGAACTATGGGTGTCGTGGGTCTTGAACTGGGGGTGTCATGGATCTTGAACTGAGGTGTCGTGGGTCTTGAACTGGGGTGTCGTGGGTCTTGAACTAGGGGTGTCATGGGTCTTGAACTGGGGTGTCGTGGGTCTTGAACTGGGGTGTCGTGGGTCTTGAACTAGGGTATCGTGGGTCTTGAACTAGGGTGTCATGGGTCTTGAACTGGGGTATCGTGGATCTTAAACTAGGGTGTCGTGGGTCTTGTTCAAGAGATTCCTGGACAAGGCGTGCAGCATCACCTCCGGGAGGCTCCTGCTGAGGCGGAAGCCGTGGCGCCCGGCATCGTCCTCGTCCTGCACTGCGCAGCGTAGGCGTCGTTGCTTGCACCGAGGTGAGTGCGGACAAGGCACTCGACTACATATGCTTCAAGCCTTCCGACGACTGCAAGCTCTCCACCGAGCTCTGCGCCGAAATCGTCCAGCGCAACGAAAACTTGGGCCTCGCCGATTACAAGTTCCTCCTTAAGATCATGGCCAAGTCGGGCGTCGGAGAGGAGGGTTACTGCCCGAAGAACATAATCGACGGGCGCGAGCAATCCCGACCCACGAAGACGCGCTCGTAGAGATGAACGGCTGCTTCAATGCGACTCTCGATGAGCTCTTCTCCAAGTCAGGCTTTGCCCCATCAGACGTCGATGTTCTCGTCGTCAGCGTGTCCATGTTCTCCCCCTCCCCTTCCCTGACGTCGCGGATCGTCCGCCGCTACAAAATGAGGGACGATGTCAGGGTCTTCTGCCTCTCGGGGATGGGGTGCTCCTCAAAGAATGCTTTGAAGAAGGATTCCAATTCCAAAATCATAACTTCATAGCTTTAGAATTTCTAAACATTAAGATAGAATCCAAAAAATGCTATTTAAAAATCACAAAAAAGATCACGACTTAATTTGCAGTTTTTTTTTTTTATTCCTTCCTTTGCTTTTTTTTCTTTGCTTTGTTCATGGTTGGTTCAGTTTTCAACTACAATCCATCAGCCCACAACGTAGTCGCCGTGAACGGAGCTGGCTACAATGGCTGCACCACACCGAGGGGCTCGAAGGTCTTCAAGTCAGGGAAGGATCGCGTCACGCTTGGCAGGGGGACGAACTACTTCATCTGTAACTTTGTTGGCCACTGCCAAGCCGGGATGAAGATCGCGGTCACAGCCGCGTAACAGTTCAAGACCCATGACACCGCTAGTTTAAGACCCACGACACCCTAGTTCAAGACCCATGACACCCCCAGTTCAAGACCCACGACACCCCAGTTCAAGACCCATGACACCCATAGTTCAAGACCCACGACACCCTAGTTTAAGACCCACGACACCCCAGTTCAAGACCCACGACACCCCCAGTTCAAGACCCATGACACCCCAGTTCAAGACCCACGACACCCCAGTTCAAGACCCACACCTCCATTCAAGACCCATGACACCCTAGTTCAAGACCCACGACACCCCAGTTCAAGACCCACGACACCCCAATTCAAGACCCACGACACCGCTAGTTTAAGACCCACGACACCCCTAGTTCAAGACCCACAACACCCCTAGTTCAAGACCCACAACACCCTAGTTTAAGACCCACGACACCCCCAGTTCAAGACCCACGACACCCTAGCTCAAGACCCACGATACCCTAGTTCAAGACCCACAACATCCCAGAACCTTACGATTTTTTATCAGTAAAATCCAAATAAGATGGCGGGTTGAAGTAGGCTGGAGGAAAAGGGCATTTTCGTCTTCACACCAATGGTAAAAGGCTGAATGACTTTTAATGGATGTACGATCAAAAAGTAATATTATCCTCCTGCTATTCTGTCCCATCGTGTCAGACCACATGGGAGCCATGTGGATCAATGGAAGAAGCGGTGCAGCCCACGTAGCCTTGTTGCACCGAGGACGGTGTACAAAAGTGTTTTCCTTCTTGAAACAGAGACCAGAAGCTGGTAGTTTATACTTTATAGTCCACATGTTGATGTTAGGAAGCGCCCAATCTTCGGCTTTCTCTGGCTCCCTTCAAAGTCAATAAAATTACAAGGTTATCGTGATGAAAGGCGGCGCAAGGAGAAGTTGTTGGAGTTTTTGCAGCCTGTATTGGTGGATAGAGTTATGTTGGTACCCACATTGGAGGGGTTGAAGAGGATAAATTATATTGAAAGATCCTCTCAATAATAATAATAAGTCAAAAATTGATGATGTAACATTTTGAGCTCGTGCATGCAAGTCTGAGAACCAGTTTGATTACTTGTACGAGGTTTTCACACGGTAAAAATTGATGAGGAGAAGCAGTCAGCCAAACTATTTAATCTTTCTTGCATCTGATCCCTGTAAACTCCCCGTCATCATTTAAGATTTCAGCAGATCATTGTAAATCATCTTTTTAAAATTATAAATTTATTTCAAAAAATAACTTAGTTATTTTTAAATTTTCTAAAGAATAAGTTCACGATATAATTCATGATTAAATAAATTATTTTTTAATTAAATTTTTTTAATACTATTCTATATAGCTATAGCATTTTGAGATAAAAAGATATCCAAAGAAAATCTCTTTTTATTCACCGTATTAAACAGTGACTAAATTTTCAGACCCTGTTGAATCAGCAGAGCAACAAGATTCAACGCTTCCTAGACCTTTTGTCAGCTGCTTTTATACAGCATGAGTCATTAACTAAACACAAACTAGCGTTCAGCTAGCCAGCCGACATGGCTGGCTGTTCGGTGCTGTCCACGAGGCAGTCAAAAAGAAAGAGAGAAAGGGTCGGCCGCACCACAACAGTCCACGAGGAGGTCCCATAAATGAGGGAATAAATGAACAAGAAAACACTTATACATCGCCCCGATGCAGCAATGCTGATGTGGACTGCACTGCATCTTTCAATTGGTTTACGTGGATCCGACGTGGATGACCTGATAGGCGGTATGGCTGGGCTTTGACGTAACGTTCTAAACGTGACGAACATTTAATGTTGTTCACTTTTTTTTAAAATTTTCGTGCGGATGAAAATGCCCTTTAGCGCCATTTTATGTTTTATGTCATCTGTGCAAGAAGAACTCTGTTTCTTTCAGCTTAGAGGCTGAAAATACTTCAGCTACTGAACTGGAAAACCTTGATACTGGAGTCTGTGTAAAAAAACTTCTGGAGGAAATGTCAGCCGCAGCACAAAGTAAAAACTCTTTCTTCCACACCCTAATTGAATTCGGCAGAAAATCAATCGCGACACCCCAGTTGAAATCTCACGACACCCTAGCTCTGGGGCGACGACACCCGTCTTATAAATGACCACATAGAGAGAACCCGGCGACACCCTACTTCAAATTCTGCCGTTAATCCTTCGCGACACCATAGTTGAAATTCCACGACACCCTAGCTCTAGGGCGACCACCCGTATTATAAATGACCACATAGAGAGAACCCGGCGACACCCTACTTCGAATTCTGCCGTTAATCCTTCGCGACACCATAGTTGAAATTTCACGACACCCTAGCTCTAGGGCGACAACACCCGTATTATAAATGACCACATAGAGAGAACCCGGCGACACCCTAATTGAATTCGGCAGAAAATCAATCGCGACACCCCAGTTGAAATCTCACGACACCCTAGCTCTGGGGCGACGACACCCGTGCTTTAACATGACCCACATAGAGAGAACCCGTCGACACCCTAATTGAATTCGGCAAAAATCAATCGCGACACCCCAGTTGAAATCTCACGACACCCTAGCTCTGGGGCGACGACACCCGTCTTATAAATGACCACATAGAGAGAACTCGACGACACCCTACTTCGAATTCTGCCGTTAATCCTTCACGACACCCTAGTTGAAATCCCACGACACCCTAGCTCTAGGGCGACGACACCCGTATTATAAATGACCACATAGAGAGAACCCGGCGACACTCTAATTGAATTCGGCAGAAAATCAATCGCGACACCCCAGTTGAAATCTCACGACACCCTAGCTCTAACGAGACGACACCCGTGCTTATAAATGACCACATAGAGAGAACCCGGCGACACCCTAATTGAATTCGGCAGAAATTCAATCGCGACACCCCATTTGAAATCTCACGACACCCTAGCTCTAGGGCGACGACACCCGTCTTATAAATGACCACATAGAGAGAACCCGGCGATACCCTACTTCGAATTCCGCCGTTAATCCTTCGCGACACCCTAGTTGAAATCCCACGACACCCTAGCTCTAGGGAGACGACACCCGTTCTTTAAACAGACCACGGAGATAATCCCAGAGACACCCTAGTTCGAATTCGGCCGTTAATCCTTCGCGACACCCCTGTTGAAATCCCACGACACCCTAGCTCTAGGGCGACGACACCCGTCTTATAAATGACCACATACAGAGAAATCGGCGACACCCTAATTGAATTCGGCAGAAAATCAAACGCGACACCCCAGTTGAAATCTCACGACACCCTAGCTCTAACGAGACGACACCCGTGCTTTAACAAGGCGGGAATTTGACGTCACCATAGTACTAATTCGACGACACCCTAGTCACTGAGCCATGCCATATTTTCGAGAAAAGTTTGTAAACGTGGGCAGTTCCTATGGGTTCGCGGGTCTCATTGATGTGATCGTGGCGATCCGGGTATCCTTTCGTATTTCTCTTAGGTCGGCATAAACCCTAGAATCAATCGTTTGTTGCCCGAGAAGCCATCTTTTTGCTCAAGAAGCCATCCTTCGTCTCTTGCTCGAGAAGGCACTGGTCTCCTTTTCCCTCCTGAACTTGTTCCATAGTTCATTCTTCCGAATACGTCATTCATGGAGATGAGTGCTTTCGTTTGTGCACGAAGACCGCGAACAAAAAAGAAGCAGACAGAGAAAATGGCGGAAAAATGCAAGGACCTGGTACTTCGTTCGACTGAGGATGCGGCTCCTTCGGGTATGTTTAGCACTATATGAAATATTACGACATTCTATATTAAAATTTCATGACATGTATGTATTCTGTCTTACCCCCTGTTTCCGTTGATAATAAAATTGTTCCAGTCCCCCTAGTGAAGGCTTCCCAGCTGTTCAAGAATAGTGCAGGCCGGCAGTATACGTTCAGAAGGTTTGGAGGATGGGGTTCTCTAGACGTCATACAAAACTGATTCGAAGGACACCATTTGGTGCCTTCGTCGACATGCAGACGTTCACAGTCGACGGGCGACTGCTAGCAGACATCATAAGATGTCACAATGGAGGCGACGAGTTCATGTTTTATGGAAAATGAGTTCTATTCAGTGCCGACGAAGTCGCACTCATTCTTGGACTTCCAGCTCATGGGAAGAAGATCGACACGTCCAGCCAAATGTTCAACGAAGTTTGTTCAGACGGTTTGGCCAGGGTTTAGATCTTCGCCAAGAAGGTTTGGAGAAGTTGATATTTCAACTCGACCATCTAAAGTACAGGAGGATGTCGAGGACACCGTCCGACTTTGGATCGCATACATGTTGGCCATGTTTTTGGCTCCAAAGTCTAATCAGAGATGTCCACGGTATCTCATCCAGCACTTGGATGATTTAAGTCAACTGGGTAGCATCGACTGGGCATCGGCACTGAAGGAATTGATTGTTCTGGCTCTCCCAGAAATAGCTGCTTGCTTGCGTTCGAGGAGCCGGTGCACTCAAAGAATGCAAAAAAAGTTAGGAGGCAGCCTACCTTGTTCGGATGCTCGGCAGCACTGGTGGTAAGGATTATTGAGACACATTATTAGTGTTGAGACAAAATTTATTTGTAATATTACTTTATTTAATATCGAAAAAAAAATTCATGTTCAGGCGTGGTTCCTCGAGCATACATCAATGCGAGAGCCGGCATACCCTGATAAACGGCCCCGGCTGTTGAAGTGGTATGACCACCAAATTAAGATCCAATCGGTTCGGGTTGCCGACTTGCAACCTCAGGACTTGGTAATCTATTTCATAGCTCCATTGCTCTGACCATTTTATCAACTTAATGCGTCAATATGTTCAGTTAATATTAATTTGTTATCATCTTGTGTTGCAGATGGAGGGAGCTACTGAACCATTGCCAGAAGAGCTATGGCTTCTCCCTCAGCAGATAAAACCGTCCCCCCCTCAACAAACAGATACCTGCGCCCCTCAACCAATGGATAGCTGCGCAAGATGCGCCGAGTTGACGAATGAATTGGAGTGTGTTAAGGATCAACTCGAAGATGTCAGGCGCAGGCTGTCCATTGCTGAGAGCCTCCTCAATTCACTGGTCAGAAAGGAAAGTTATGCAATAAAGGAGGAGGACAAGGGGGACGAGAAAACAGAGAAGGTGCATTCGTTGGAGTTGGTCCTCCGCGAGCCTGGTAACATAAATAGTGAGGAGAAGAAGATGAAGGAGGACCATTCATCCGAGTTTCCAATTGAGACAGGGAATGCAAAATCAGAGGACGACATATTGGAGGGGGATTCATTGGCTGATAAAACAGAGCAGGGGAATGAAAATAAAGAAGAGTCCATATCCGATAATAAACTTGGCACCCCTGCGCCAAAGGATGACAAAAGGGACTTAGAAATAATTGGAGTGCCGTCGCTTGTTAGGAGGATTAAAAAAGAGCCGAGGAAGCGTAAGGCATCCACGGTCGTCGGCAAAAGTTATGAGACAACCCAACCTAAAAAGTCGGCGAAGACAGTGGGCATTTCAAAGCCCAACACAACGGTCGAAGAAGACCAAATAATTATTCAAAATTTTTGAGCGAGCGACAACAAACCGACGAGATCGTCTACACAAATATGTTTAATGGCGTTGCAACAAGAAAAAATCTTCAAGATCTCATTAACAATGAGATGATAATAGATGATGTAAGTATATCAAGAAACATGTTATAGTTGTTGATTTTAGAATTATATTAATCGTTTAACATTCCATTGGCAGATAATTGATTGCGGCCAGGAGTTTCTGATGCGAAACTGGGCAAAGCATCCTGACCGATATCATAAGTGCATAATTGCATCAGTTTTCGTATCTGCTCTATGTCTGACTTCCTCATCACCTGCGCATGAACTTGCTGGATCATCTGGGGCTGCGATATTTGACAATGTATCGGATGAAGATAAGTCCAATTCCGGTTTCTTTTTACCATTGTAAACTCTGATAACTCGCACTGGCATTTGGTTGCTGTCGACATGGAAAGGAAGGTGTTCATGCACTTGAATTCAATGAAACGCAACCCGAAGTACAAGGCCAATGCAAGGAAATGGCATACAATTCTAGGCCACATATTCCATATCTACTGCGATAAGAAGGAAGCAATGGAGTGGCCGATAGAAGATATTTCGGATTGCCCAAGCCAACCGAGCGGATCGCTGGATTACGGCCTGTACTGTCTGAGATACATGGAATGTCTTGCTCGACGGGACAATCCTGATATGAAGCTGGATTTCAGTGATGAGGAAGTCAGAGATTATCAGCGACACTTAGCTGCGACGATATTGAGAGAGGGCCTGAACAAAAAGATTAGCAACATTGTCGAAAAATGTTCTTAATTTTTGTATTCGTCTTTGAATGAACATTGAATGTAAATTATTCATATTAACACTGATTAATATTTAATGCAAATATTAAAATTTTATCACTGCGAGCAGGAGTGTCCTCGATGTCTACGAGACATCCCAGACCAGAGCTTGCGAAACGACTCCGAAGATTTTAGCTCGACGACACCCTAGCTCATGGAAAACGACACCCTTGTCTTGCGCGGCGACACCCGAAAGGCGGAAACATAAGAGACATCCCAGAGCTTGCGAAACGACTCCGAAGATTTTAGCTCGACGACACCCTAGCTCATGGAAAACGACACCCTAGTCATGCGCGGCGACACCCGAAAGGCGGAAACATAAGAGACATCCCAGAGCTTGCGAAATAACTCCGAAGATTTTAGCTCGACGACACCCTAGCTCATGGAAAACGACACCCTTGTCTTGCGCGGCGACACCCGAAAGGCAGAAACATAAGAGACATCCCAGAGCTTGCGAAATGACTCCGAAGATTTTAGCTCGACGACACCCTAGCTCATGGAAAACGATACCCTAGTCATGCGCGGCGACATCCGAAAGGCGGAAACATAAGAGACATCCCAGAGCTTGCGAAACGACTCCGAAGATTTTAGCTCGACGACACCCTAGCTCATGGAAAACGATACCCTTGTCTTGCGCGGCGACACCCGAAAGGCGGAAACATAAGAGACATCCCAGAGCTTGCGAAACGACTCCGAAGATTTTAGCTCGACGACACCCTAGCTCATGGAAAACGACACCCTAGTCATGCACGGCGACACCCGAAAGGCGGAAACATAAGAGACATCCCAGAGCTTGCGAAACGACTCCGAAGATTTTAGCTCGACGACACCCTAGCTCATGGAAAACGACACCCTAGTCATGCGCGGCGACACCCGAAAGGCGGAAACATAAGAGACATCCCAGAGCTTGCGAAACGACTCCAAATATTTTAGCTCGACGACACCCTAGCTCATGGAAAACGACACCCTTGTCTTGCGCGGCGACACCCGAAAGGCGGAAACATAAGAGACATCCCAAAGCTTGCGAAACGACTCCGAAGATTTTAGCTCGACGACACCCTAGCTCATGGAAAACGACACCCTAGTCATGGGCGGCGACACCCGAAAGGCGGAAACATAAGAGACATCCCAGAGCTTGCGAAATGACTCCAAGATTTTAGCTCGACGACACCCTAGCTCATAGAAAACGATACCCTTGTCTTGCGCGGCGACACCCGAAAGGCGGAAACATACGTAGGTTTCCGTCTTTCGGGTGTCGCCGCGCAAGACTAGGGTGTCGTTTGCCTTGAGCTAGGGTGTCGTCGAGCTAAAATCTTCGGAGTCGTTTCGCAAGCTCTGGGATGTCTCTTATGTTTCCGCCTTTCGGGTGTCGCCGCGCAAGACAAGGGTGTCGTTTTCCATGAGCTAGGGTGTCGCGTATGTTTCCGTCTTTCGGGTGTCGCTGCGCAAGGCTAGGGTATCGTTTTCCATGAGCTAGGGTGTCGTCGCGCTAATTTCTTCGGAGTCGTTCGCGAGAACTGGGATGTCTCGTATGTTTCCATCATTCGGGTGTCGCCGTGCAAGGCTTGGGTGTCGTTTGCCAGAACTAGGATGTCTCGTATGTTTCCGTCTTTCGAGTGTCGCCGAGCAAGGCTAGGGTGTCGTTTTCCATGAGCAAGGGTGTCGTCGCGCTAATTTCCTCGGAGTCATTCGCGAGCATTTCATTTACGACCAAGCAACCATAATTCAAAAGTTACGACACTCATGTTTTATATATGATCTTGTGTAAGTTGACTCAATACATAAGCATCAAATTCATCCATTAAAGTTTCTGACGGCGGAACAATTATCTCCAGGTCCTCTTCAGTATTAATAGACTGCAAACAAGTCTACCTGCTACTTGAAGCAGCTCTTTCCTTGGCCTGATTTTTCCTTGATCTTTTTGCCTTCTTCTCGACTGCACTCTTTAATCTGTTCTCTCGGGCGACCTTTCGTCCTAATTTGTTCAGGATCTTGAATTACCAGCTCTGAACGTGGTTTAGCTGCGCAGTTGGCATCCACGGCAGTTTTGAATAGAGGCGGTAGACCATCCATCACTACATTAAATGCATCTTCAGACATGGAGGCTATCTCTGTGAGCTTCGTCATCCGATGAGACAGCAAACTATATCTACAATCATAAACATAATATTAACGATAACAAATATTAAGACATTTTAATTAAAAAATTATCACTACGTACCGTGAGTTTCGTGTGCTTTTATCATAACCCTCAGTATTGCAGTCGAATTCGTCGAATTGGTATTTCATGTCCTTGCACCATCTCTTCAAGAAGTATTTATCTGGTAAACGAAATACGTCATTTTGATGAAGAACCAACAGGGCATGCCTACACTGGTACCCCTTGAACTGAAAGGATCGGCACTGGCATTGGACATCCTCAATATTTCTATCGTATGACACGATATAATCTTTGATCATCTCCTTGCCAATTCCATCGACTTCAATCCTTTCATACGACTTGACGGAATATATACACGTGTTGCCAGCTTCGTTGATCAATTTTGTATTTGATGCAGCCATTTCAAGGATCTCATTCTGGAATTTTTTGAAAATGCTCCGTGTATACCTTCCTGCAGCTTGTCTCTCAAAAGGTGATGATGTCTTTAGGAAAGCTATCGTTTGCAAAGTCCTATTATCTTCCTCATTTTCGGCCTCGTATCGTTTTTCTAAGGCATCTTCGTACTTACTTATAAACTCCGTTAGTGTTGTCTTCGAATTTATAAACCCATCGAAGAAGTGATTAATGCCCTCGCTCCTTTGTGAAGATGACATCCCTGTTAAAAATTTTGTCAACCAAAAAAAAAAAAAAAAAAAGCGTTTAAATGAATCATGAACCAAAGCCATTGACATACAAACCTGCGAAGAATGTATCCTTGAGGTAAACTGGGACCCATTTTTCCCGACATTCGTATAGGACATTGAACCAATCTATAGACTTGCATTCTTTATATTTCTCCATAACATGTGCCCACCTTTCCTCGAATGAATTTATGGTCAATGAATCATGTATTGCCTCATCGAAATCAACCATAAACTTGGGATTTGCCGTGCAAATGTGGCCAATCTTTTCCGGTATCTTCTTCAATATATGCCAAAGACAAAATCGATGTCGTGTGTTAGGAAAAACTTCTTTGACAGCAGCCTCGATTGCCTTATCTTGATCAGTAATCATGGCAATAGGTGCTTGACCACCATTTGCATCCAGCCAAGTCTTAAAAACCCATTTATATGTCTCAGTACTCTCATCAGACAACAATGCGCATCCAAGCAAGGTTGACTGTCCATGATGGTTCACCCCAACAAATGGACAAAAGGCATTTGATATCTGTTTGTCAAGTAAGTTGAGTCAAAGCTTAGAACATCACCGAAGTATGTGCATGCCAATCTTGACCTTGGATGAATCCAGAAGATAGACCTCAGATGACCATTATCATTGAGGTCTAAGGAGTAGAAGAAATTGGGATTTTTGAGTTGCATTTCGGCAAAATGAATTACCATCGACTGAGCATCTCCTTCTTTCAGCTTAGACTGACGTTCGCGACAAATGAAGTTACGAGCATCCTTCTCGGTGAAATCCAATTGTCCTCTGCCCCCTTTTCTCCTTGCTATGGCAGAGTATATCTGAGTCGTCGGAACATTCACGGCATGTAAATTGCTGATCTCTGCCTTCTCTGGTGTGCTGATCCTCCTATGCGACCGTAGATAACCAGCTGATGTTATGGACAGCCCATGGTTATGTTCTAGAGAAACCTCATCCAAAATCCACTTACCACTTGTAGCATTCAGTCTTGCTTTTATGGATGCCATACAACCAACTTTCCCAGTATCCATATGATTCATACTCTTCTCTGATTTTCTGGATTTTCCTTGCCTCCAACACGCCAGGTGCTTGAAGCAAAGTTGTTTTTTGTTGTTGGCCCTGCTACACACTGTTGTGATTCCAAAGCCAACTCGTTTCGCGTATCCATTGTAGAACGTATATACATCATCGGCTGAATTGAATTCCATCCCAGTTTGAGGAACTACAATATCATCCACTGCATTTGGATCGATGGGTGAAGCTGCACGGCCGGGAGTGTTATCTTCTTCTTTCCGATCTACATTTTCAGCATCAACTGTGAAAATATAGGCACGCATTCATGAACAGCAACTCCTACGCGACACCCCAGTTGAAATCTACTGACACCCTAGCTCCAATGCTACGACACCCGTGGCTTAGAACTGACCGCGCGGAGAATCCCTCCGACAGCACAGTAGAAATGGATTTCGGCCAAAACTCCTTCGAGACACCCACGTTGAAAGCTCACGATACCCTAGCTTTAAGGCGACGACACCCGTGCTTAGAACTGACCGCACGGACAATCCCCATGATACCCTAGGAGAATTGGTTTTCGGCCGAAACTCCTTAGAGACACCACTGTTGAAAGCTCACGACACCCCTAGCTTAATGCGACGACACCCGTCCTTAGAGACACCACTGTTGAAAGATCACAGAGAGACACCCGCAACAACCAAGTTACTAAAATTTAATTTTATTTATCAAAAAAAAAAAATACATTAGCCCTCACTGGGGCTTGTCTCCTTCGGTCGCTGCGTCGGCGATCTGGCGCTGGAGGGACGCTACTTTCCCCTCCAGGTGGCTATTGGCCCGACGCAGGACCTCTATCTCTTTTGTTGAAACATCCTGGTATTCCTCGGCTGCCAGCCTGAGTCGCTCGCTGATGGCGTGCGACTCAGCATAAACCACCGCGTCGATGGTGACGGTTGGGCGTCGGCTGCCATGACTGCCAGTAGATCTCACCTCGCCTCTGGAAGCCATCTTGTGTCAGTTCAAGCTGGAAAGGTGAGTAACGATGGCATTCCCCCATCCTTATTTAAGGTTTCCCTGGCGGGTGTTTCGATTGCCACGCACCACCATCTCAGTCGTTGTTCACAGGAATCGAATCGGTGCGCCACCATGCCCCGCCCTCCACGTTGAGTTTCGAGGGATGGGGAACAGAACAGAGTTTCGGGAAGCAAACCGTCATAAGTTTAACGTCGTCCCAATAGAAAATTCACGACACCCAAGGATGATTTGGATTTCGGCCGAAACTCCTTCGCGACACCCCACTTGAAAGCTCACGACACCCTCGCATCAATGCTTCGACACCCGTGCTTAGAACTGAACACGGAGAGAATCCCCGAGACATCCCAGGATGAGTTGGATTTCGGCCGAAACTCTTTTGCGACACCCCTGTTGAAAGCTCACGACACCCTAGCTTTAAGGCGACGACACCCGTGCGTCGAACTGATCACAGAGAGAACCCCCGCGACACCCCTTCTCGAATTCGGCCGAAACACCCTCGTGACACCCCAGTTGTAAACTCACGACACCCTAGCTTTATGGCGACGACACCCGTGGGTTCACTGTTAATGCATGGGTGTCGTCCCCTTAAAGTTAGGGTGTCGTGAGTTTACAACTGGGGTGTCACGAGGGATTTTCGGCCGAATTCGAGAAGGGGTGTCGTGGGGGTTCTCTCTGTGATCAGTTCGACGCACGGGTGTCGTCGCCTTAAAGCTAGGGTGTCGTGAGCTTTCAACATGGGTGTCGCGAAGGAGTTTTGGCCGAAATCCAAATTATCCTTGGGTGTCGTGAATTTTCTCTTGGGATGACGTTAAACTTCTGATGGTTTGCTTCCCGAACCTCTGTTCTGTTTCCCATCCCTCGAAACTCAACGTGGAGGGCGGGGCGTGGTGGCTCACCGATTCGATTCCTGTGAACAACCACTGAGATGGTGGCGCGTGGCAATCGAAACACCCGCCAGGAGTACCTTAAATATGGATGGTGGAATGCCATCGATAATCACCTTTCCAGCTTGAACTGACCACAAGATGGCTTCCAGAGGCGAGGTTAGATCTACTGGCAGCCATGGCCGCCGCCGCCCAACCGTCACCATCGACGCCGAGGTTTATGCTGAGTCGCGGGCAAGCAGCGAGCGACTCATCAAGACGGCCGAGGAATACCTGGCCGTTTCAACAAAGAGACAGAGGTCCTGCGTCGGGCCAATAGCCACCTGGAGGGGAAAGTAGCGTCCCTCCAGCGTAGATTGCCGACGCAGCGACTGAAGGAGACAAGCCCCAGTAAGGGCTAATGTATTTTTTTTTTTTGGATAAATAAAATTAAATTTTAGTAACTTGGTTGTCGCGGGCCTTCTCGCCGCCGTGATCAGTTCTAAGCATGGGTGTCGTCAGATTAGAGGTTGGGTGTCGTCAATTTTAAACTGGGTGTCGTCGCCCTAAAGCTAGGGTGTCGTGGGATTTCATCTGGGGTGTCGCGAAGGATTTACGGCCGAATTCGAACTAGGGTGTCGCGGGGATTATCTCCGTGGTCTCTTGTTCAAGCACGGGTGTCGTCTCGTTAGAGCTAGGGTGTCGTGAGATTTCAACTGAGGTGTCGCGATTGATTTTCTGCCGAATTCAATTAGGGTGTCGCCGGGTTCTCTCTATGTGCACATTTATGAGACGGGTGTCGTCGCCCTAAAGCTAGGGTGTCATGGGATTTCATCTGGGGTGTCGCGAAGGATTTACGGCCGAATTCGAACTAGGGTGTCGCGGGGATTATCTCCGTGGTATCTTGTTCAAGCACGGGTATCGTCTCGTTAGAGCTAGGGTGTCGTGAGATTTCAACTGAGGTGTCGCGATTGATTTTCTGCCGAATTCAATTAGGGTGTCGCCGGGTTCTCTCTATGTGCACATTTATGAGACGGGTGTCATCGCCCTAAAGCTGGGGTGTCGTGAGATTTCATTGGGGTGTCGCGAAGGATTTACGGTCGAATTCGAACTAGGGTGTCGCGGGGATTATCTCCGTGGTCTCTTGTTCAAGCACGGGTGTCGTCTCGTTAGAGCTAGGGTGTCGTGAGATTTCAACAGGGGTGTCGCGATTGATTTTCTGCCGAATTCAATTAGGGTGTCGCCGGGTTCTCTCTATGTGCACATTTATGAGATGGGTGTCGTCGCCCTAAAGCTAGGGTATCATGGGATTTCATCTGGGGTGTCGCGAAGGATTTACGACCGAATTCGAACTAGGGTGTCGCGGGGATTATCTCCGTGGTCTCTTGTTCAAGCATGGGTGTCGTCTCGTTAGAGCTAGGGTGTCGTGAGATTTCAACAGGGGTGTCACGATTGATTTTCTGCCGAATTCAATTAGGGTGTCGCCGGGTTCTCTCTATGTGCACATTTATAAGACGGGTGTCGTCGCCCTAAGGCTAGGGTGTCGTGGGATTTCATCTGGGTGTCGCGAAGGACTTACGGCCGACTTCAAACTAGGGTGTCGCGGGGATTCCTTACCATCCGGACTCTCAGAGCGAGGGGGGGGAAAGAAAGAGAGTTATTCTAGCACAGATGAAATTCAGTTGAGCACGAACATACGCCCTCGACGTTCGCTTCTCTCTCCGAATTCAGAGAGAGAAGCGAACGTCTACGTGAGGTTTTGGCAAGGAAAATCTCATTGGATAAACTTTTATATTTGAAGCCTCCAGTAGACTCCAGTAGCCAGGTTTTTCAACCTCTAAGCTGAAATATTTCCTGTCGACCAGACTTTCAAAGCTGAAATATTTACAAAACAGTTATGACTCTCAGAGTGTCATAACTATTTCGTTCTAAGGTAGTTACCCGCGCATTAAACGCATTAACTAACTCTAACCAGAAAAAAACTGTTGATGTAATAAAGAAGTGGGAAGAAAGAGTTTTTACTTTGTGCTGCGGCTGACATTTCCTCCAGAAGTTTTTTTACACAGACTCCAGTATCAAGGTTTTCCAGTCCAGTAGCTGAAGTATTTTCAGTCTCGAAGTATCAAGGTTTTCCAGTCCAGTAGCTGAAGTATTTTCAGTCTCGAAGCTGAAGTATTTTCTTTCTACCGGGGAAGAAACAGAGTTCTTCTTGCATAGATGACAGAAAACGTAAAATGGCGCCATGAAGGAGCGAAAGGGCATTTTCGTCCGCATAAAAATTTTAAAAAAAAGCGAACAGCATTAAATGTCCGTCACGTTCAGAACGTTACGTCAAAGCCCAGCCATACCGCCTGTCAGATCATCCACGTCGGATCCACGTGGACCAATCGGAAGACGCGGTGCAGTCCACGTCAGCGTTGCTGCACCGGGCCGGTGTACAAAGTGTTTTCCAATGAACAATCGCTTTTGGACATGGGCAAAGGCAAGTCTCTATCATCCATGCCATTACACCGTCTCAGATCCAAATCCAATACCATCGTTTAAGTAGCACCCAGCTGGGAGACGGAACCACTAATCATGAAGAATATTAATCAAGTCATCAATCTCAAATGTGAAATTAATATCCTTTTGCTTCATAAATTCTATCCAGAATACTTCATAATGGCATCATGCATAATGCCCTCAACAACGTTTCATGGAGCACGAAACACTTTGCGCTGCAATAAATAATTAATCTTAACATCTACGCACGATTATAAGTCTCACAAATTTATGAACTTGCTGGCCACTGGGTTGCCAATTCAGGCAGTCTACCCTGCTTTGCATATATTGAGACAATGCATGGTTGAATTCGCTTGAAGAATTATGCTCCCGTCCTAGCTCTCCATTTTTTGAATGGAAGACCATGATGATATACTCCACCAAAGCGTCTGAGTACATATGCAAGAAGGCAGGTTTGTTGCCTCTCTGACTTACTGCATCAACAAAAGCTCAATGCTCCACTCAAACAACAATTTCTTTTCCCAAGTAATTTGCACAGCTACGACAGCGCCCTGCCAAGCCCAAGGCTAAAATAAACGAAAACAGCAACATCCAAATTCAACAATTATGATTTGGTTCCTGAGAAGATCCTATGATATAACAGCTGTCCTCTGGCAACAGTTTCAAAACAAGCTGAAATATGACTTAATCAGTTAATTGTCCTCTCCCTTTGGCCTGCAAAAATTTCTCATCATTTATTATGAGAAAAAATAAAAAATCTGCCAAAACAAACACGTTATAATTTCAAGTTCAGACACAAGATGGTTACACAATGCGAAACACCGGGTCACTTCAAAAGCTGCATGCCACTCAAGCATGCTATCAGTTTTAATGGTGCGGTGATCTTGTTGGCGTCAATATCTGCTACATTCAGGAAAGGAAATCCATGGCAGTTTATACGTACAGATATAGGTAAAATCTAGAAACAATCTAAAATATGCTAGAGGTAGCCACTTCGTTTCTTATCCATGAATGCATTAAAGCAAGGTTACCGGAAAAAGCCAAATCTCGCATTAAAGTCACGCACCAATTTATCCAGAAGATTATGATCCGCTATAAGGTAGCCAAGTACCAAGATCCTGCTTATACAGTTAGTCCTAAATCATCAGGTCTGTACACAACCTGAACAAGACTCAGGACTCATTAACCAATTGTACGACCATAAAATTTGATGAAGCTTTCCTGACTTAATCCAATAATCATCCATAATCGCCTAATAATAGAGGACGAAACGAAATATTGACCGGATGAAAAGTTAGATGGACCCAAGCATAATTACCAGTTCACCAGCCCATTCCCAGGTTCTCAATTCTTGGCATTGGGCTCCTCAACTCTGACATCAAGTCCAGACAGAACAACATTATGGGCTGCTCCATCCGAGAGAGGAACTGCATCTTCAGTGGTTGGGAAAGCAGCCACCTCTTCCATGATAGCAGCTTCCGAAATGGTAGGTGGCTGACTTGGCACCTTTTCTTCAAATCCAAAACAGCAGGTTGCCCTTCAGCATCCAAGGTCACAGTTTCCTCAGTCCCATCTGCAGGGATTTCATTATCCGGATGCTCCAAACTTTGTTCAACCTGAGACACCACACCTGCACCTTCAGCTTCTGTAGCTTGTTTGGCCTGATTACCCTGTTGAAGCCCATAAGCCTCCTGCTCGAGCATCTCATGACTTTTAAGGCCATAAACAAAGGTTCTAGAGCATGAGGAGGATGGGCTGTTGGTTGATTTGGAGGAATATAGACACTGATAGGCCCATAAACAGTATCTTGACCTTGGAACCGCTTGATCCGGGAAAGATGTTTTTTCCCAGACAAGTGGCACTCAAATACAGCTAACGTGTCACACATTACATTGCACAGTGTACACACCCTGGGCTGCTCCCTTGGACGCTCAGGAGGTTTGTGACGCACAGGTTCAAAGCTCCTCAACCGCTTCCCACCTTGACCAAACCTCATCATCTTCCGCTTTGGAACACGCCTCCTGTCATACCTATCATGGCCATCCATCCTTGGTCTCCTTGCATGCCCCTCCGTTTCTGGTGCTTCAGCATGTGGTGCATCAGACAGGACTGTCATAGTTCCTGCTTCCCCTTCCTTTGCAGACTCAGATTGTCTGTCAACATTCTGGCTTTGCATCTCCATTGCCACGGTTGCAGCTGGCAATTTTCTGATGAATCAGAGCCTTTACTTGCTTCATTAACTTGAACAGAACAGTTTCCAGTTGTCCTGCTTTCTGATATAGCCGAGGCTTTGCTCGCTTCACCAGCTGGATCAGACAAGACGGTAGATGGTTCGTTTTCTGGTGCAGTATAAGCTTTTGTCGCTTCGCCCAGTTGATCAGAGGCTTTGTCCACCTCAGCCACCTGGGCATCCTTGTCTTCTTCAGCCTTTTGGAGGGTTATCTCAGGCTTCACAACAACACTTGCTTCTAATTCGGCCATAAGTTTCTGTTGAGCTTGTATCTCTTGAACTCTCTGCACAGTTTTCTTGTGTCGCTTGCCATTCTTGTGTTGCTCCAGAATTTCCAAGCTGTTGCAGTCCACCCTGCAAATATCACACCACGCAATAGGGAGCAGAGGACACCTTGGTAACATGTGAGCTGGCATCGGAGCCACAGCTGATGCCTGTGATGGTGCCTGTCCTGATCCCTGCTCCATATCTGGTGCAGGCGCAGCATTAGGTTGTTGTTGTGAGTCAGGAGCAGACTGGTGAAACCTCTTGCTGCCGGCCCTGCCCATCCGTCCTCGTCCTCGTCCTCTACCACGGAAAGGAGCAGCTGCTCCAACATCTTGCTTTGGAGGGTGGTGGTGGCCAGAATTGCCCCTGCCACGGCCACCACCACCTCCTCTGAAATGCCCACTACCCCTTCTCCCACCACCCCTGCGTGGAGATCTGCCACCACCCTGCATCAAGGCTCCCAAAGTACTCAAAATTTTAGCAGATGGTCAAGTGATAGATTATTGGAATTTTTTTTAAAAAAAACAAGAATTGCAATAAAAACTGGACAAAAAGGAACTTATCAAGTGGCTTCCTGCCAACTACAAAACACCTTAAGCTACAGGCACCAACAAGCAGGTCAGGAGAATCTACTGTGAGAGAATTTAAATCTATCCATAAAGCACCAACAAGCAAAGGTTGAAGAACCGCCCGTATTGTTGTACATACTTTCCCATACCAAGGTATATTGAGGTATGTACCACAGTATCACCATGCTACACTGTCTCACATCAACAAACCATGAACCAATACAGGGGCATACTGCAGTACCAGCTGTGCTTATGATGCGCTGATAATGTGACTGGTATACCCCCGCATCATGGTACTTCAAAACTTGCTAACAAGCAATACAGAATCAGAACAAGAACAGTATTTGTGCTCCAACTTTTTCTACAGTACAAACATCAAATCCAAGCCAAAAGTCAGAAAATCACCTCAAAATAAATGTTCAAAACCATTACTTAATATCTAAGTTGTTACAAGACTGGCATTTCTGATACAATACCCAGTACGGGAAATAATTGTGAGTGAATGGGAGCAAAAATCATAAAATGTTCACGTATGAATCAGAGTAGGCATGAATCACCAAGACAATATAATATTTCGTTAAAAAAAAAACATCAACAAATAGCTGAAGATGGTAAGGAAAATAAATATTTGAACACAACCAGAAGCAGGACAGGATTGGCGTGAGAATCAGAAATGGCGGTGACATGAAATCAAGCACATCAAGTATTAACATCTTGTCTAGAATGTGACAAGCATGCCTACCTGCAATACATGCAGGACAGGATTGACGTGAGAATCAGAAATGGCGGTGACATGCAATCAAGCACATCAAGTGTTAACATCTTGTCTAGAATGTGACAAGCTTGTCTGCCTGCAATACATGGCCCTTACAACTCTTAATCCACTCCTTTAAGCAGTAAAATTATCTGTGGTAAGAAAACTAAGTCTAAGGAAACAGAAAACCATGTGTATACGAAAAAAAGGAGTTTAGAAACGGGAGAAATGGAGTGTGCCATGTTGAAGAATGGATCAGCATTTCAATAAAGGCTATGTCTGTTAACAATTTGTGAAGGAATCAGCAAAACTAATATGAGAATAGGACATAAGATGGAAACAATCACAAAATATTTCATAAGAAAAGGCAGTTTCTTTTATCAAGCTTGTCTGCCTGCAATGCATGCCCCTTCACAACTCTTAACCCACTCAAATTATCTGTGGTAAGAAAACTAAGTCTAAGGAAACAGAAAACCATGTGTAACGAAAAAAAGGCGGTTTAGAAACGGGAGAAATGGAGGGTGCCATGTTGAATAATGGATCAGCATTTCAACAAAGGCTATGTCTGTTAACAATTTGTGAAGGAATCAGCAAAACTAATATGAGAATAGGACAAACGATGGAAACAATCACAAAAGATTTCATAAGAAAAGGCAGTTTCTTTTATCAACTATGTTATTATATGATCATATACAGAAAGTAGCAACATATAATATCTGGAACAGGCATTTATTCTTTGCAACAAATGTCACTGAGCCATTCATTTAATACTAAAACAAAAAAACATACAGATTAGTGATACCAAACAGTCTAATTGAACCCCTGCAAAATCAGTCTTCATTTAGTATGCAACTGAATTTTTCATCGTTCTTTAAACATAACAGGAAATTCAAATTTTTAAGAATAAGCACATGAAAAGTTAACAGCATGTTAAACCCATGTCAATAAATGAATTATCCATTTGCACCCCAAATGGCAAGCTGAAGCCAAAAATTGTGACTGAGAACATACAATGCTTCCATATGCATCTTAAAATATTTGGAAAGATCCAATAGTGCACACCTGATCACAAACAAATCCTCAACTCAACTCAACTCAACTCATCTAATAAACCTTTTCCCAACTACATGGGGTCGGTTATATGAATCTGCTTTCTCCACTCTGCTCTATCAGAACTAAGTCGATATTCAAATTACAAATTTTTAATTATTTCTGTCCATATTAGTTTAGGTCTACCTCTACCTCTATCCTTACCATGGATTGTTAAAAGATCATTCTTTCTAACTGGAGTATCTAAAGGTCTTCGTTGTATATGTTCAAACCATCGTAATCGATTTTCTCTCATTTTATCTTCAATTGAGGCTAATCCTATCATTTCTCTTATATATTTATTTCTAATTTTATCTTTTAAAGTTTTACCATATATCATGTTAACATATGCATTTCTGTTACACTTAATTTATTCACATGTTGTTATCATAAACAAACAAATCCTGAAACATCCAAAATATCCACCATATTATAAAACACTATGCATGAACCTGACCAATTTTTAAATACCAATATGTACAGTACCATATCCTATTATACATACATCATCACGAACTTGACCATATGATACAAAGCCTAGTTGTAACAATAGGCTGAACTTCATTCCTTCTAGAATAATCTCCATTTATTTTACAAATATACAAGTTAAAAGGACTTGATGTGAAGCTGAAAATATAAAAGGAAAGAAAACCTTTATTCAAGGATCAACCAACAAATTAAATCTACAAGATTTGATACTACATATGTTTTTTTCTTTTTAATTAATTGGAATTATGCTTTTAGACTCTGAGTCCTTTAACAGCATTCAATAAAAGTTCATGGATCTAAGAAGCATCAGTTCAAGATTGACCAGATGAAAATAAGTTCTCTGAATTTCTTCCCAAGTAACTTAATGAGTCCATTAAAAAAGGGAGCCAACAACTTGACATTTTGATATGTCTTCAAATTCACAAGCGTACAAATCATAAAGAGCAATAATTTTGTATTTATTTTTTTATAGATATGAAGAAATAGCTGAATACAGAAAACATAAACAACAAAAAAACATGTCTAAATTTTTATTTGTTTTGTGGTAGTTTCCAAATGGTCAAGAACAAGGTTTAAAAATCGATTTTGGTTTTGGCTAGCTCCATGGAGTTTTGGTTGCAATTCTGATGCTTCTAGAATTTCCACTCCAAGTTTCAAAGTTCCAACAAAAAAATAAAGAAAACATTTAAAAAAATGAAGAAAGTTAAAAGAAACCAGGAAGAGTAAGTGTATAATTTTTAGATTATTAGGTCATGTTATTTAATTGTGTAATTTTTTTTGACAATTTTAGGTTGAAACTAGCATTGCATATAGATGACATTCAAGCATATTGATATTTTGCACTATGCAAACATATATTATTTACATGTTGAACTTCTGTTTGAAAGTACATTGTATTTAGCAATTACATTTATGAATCTCTTGGTGCCTAGTGCTCAACTCAACTCAACTCATCTAAGCCTTTTCCCAACTACATAAAGTCGGCTACATGAAACTGTTTCCTCTACTCTGCTCTATTAGGACTAAGTCGACATTCAAATCTACATGGATCTTGGTGCCTAGTGCATTCAAACATTTTCCTCCATTCTTTTTTCATAGAACCAACAAATGAATAGAATTTGTGCATTTCTTTCCCATATGTTTTAGATTAGGTGGCTATTTGATTGAATGCAAGTAGTTATAAAATACCACATACATTTTATATGAAAAACTATTCCTCTATAATGCCTTCTTGTTATTCATTTATAGAAGGATCATTTTGGATTCTTTGGCCTGTTAATCATCATGTTTATTATCTATTCCCATTTTTATCTCAAGAAAAAGAAAACCAAACCATTGCAAACTAATATTATATAGTCTACCTATATCAATAGACAGAAATAAACTCGATGTGATAATACTAAAATAAACAATGCCCAATGCTTGAGGTTCATGCCATTGTGGGATTTGGGAAGATGAGAAGCACGTAGCCTTACCTCATGTGCGAAAAGACTATTTCTGTATTTTGAACTTATCACAGTCAGGTCACAATAGAGCAACCTTATTGTTGAGCCTAGGCTCATCCTCATAGAAAACTAAAATAAATATAAAGGCATTTATAATTATTTTTGGTCAGTTGCAGCCAAACTAGATAAAATCAGTGAAACTGAACTGAAACTGACCAACTTTGGTCGAAATTAACCCAAACTGAGCGTCAATTTCGATTTGGTCTCATACAAAACCAATGAATTTCGGCCAAATGGATTGATTTCGAGCAAAATTTAAAATTACAGTTGAGGATAGTTTCAACGGTCATCGCTACAATAATAGTACTTTTAGCTTGTTTATTGCACAGGTTTGTCCCTTGTTTTCTTTTTGTTATCTCAATATGTAAATGAAATGAGTTTATGCCTTGAGGGCTTATCTGCTAGAGCACTACCACATTCCTCATAGCAAAGCTTCAATGGATTGCAAGCTACATGGTCCTCCAAATCTCCCCTTTTCTAAATCCATTAGTAAGCCTACTGTGGTTAAGGAAGACAATGCCATCTCATGGGGATATACAGGTATTTCATTTCATCACCAATCACACCAATAATTGAGCAAGCATGCCTCATTATATCATGAAGCATAACAAAGATACCACGGAGAAGGTGCAAAAAATACAAGTCAAATTGAAAGGAATGAACGGAAATGAACTTTACATTCCAAGGCAACTTCATCTAAAGCAAAGAGGAAGACCAGGTAATTAATATCAACAAGGCAGATCTAAAAGTTCATTTAAATTTTTGGTTGCAAAATTTTACTTCGAAAACAGATTCAAGCACAAAGCTAATCTTAAACTCCCAAAAATAAACCTTGCATCTACAAATGTAAACTTGGTTTAAGATAATTCCTCCATCATAATGAACTAAGGAAGAAAACCCTAAGTTGCTAGGTCATCCTTCCTACAACATTCTTGCATCACCCATGACAAGTTATACCTTGCAAAATCATATTTTGTCATGAATAATTTGTGGAGTTTGAAGGCTAGCATGCAATAAAAAGCATAAAGCACCCCAAGAAAGTACTCGATGGTGTTTTTATGAATGTGAATTAAACAATTGTTCAAGCAAGGTGCAAGTTAATGCCGTAATTAAAGTGCTAAAAGACTAACAAAGATTATGCATAAAATGCATTATAAAGCACTCCTTATGAAGAATACATGCAACTTTTCAGAGAGTTTATAATTATACTGCAATCAAAACTTTGCCATCCTGAGAAAGAAAGAGAAAGAGTGGAACAAATGATATTGTGCAAAATGGTTGCGATACTACTTACCTCAAAATAGGAGGCACTAAATGATAAGCATGTGAACATAGTCAACTACTCTATTTTACCTTAGCAAGGAAGCATGCACACGTGCACTATAAAAGATGCCTACATGCATGTATGTGCATCAAATTGAAATTCAAAGACATAGAACTATTAAGTACAAGTTCTCTTAAGTACAAGTTTGCTTTGACCAAACACTTGTGTATTTTTTCTAACGCAAAAATCCTTTTTCCCCTAGTTAAAGCACCTAGACTACCCTAGCAATTATTCTATCCAAGGAAATAAGAAGAATTTATTTGCTGATAAAATAAAATCCTAAACATATGTATAAGTTCATGCACTCTAAGTCCTTGCCATGCAAGATATCTCTGCATACAATTTACAACAAGAACTTTCAGCTTATACATATAGTCCTACATATCCTCATGCCTACAAATATAGATGTTCTTAGTTTTGTAATTGTATGCCATCAGAAAAATACAATCACTTCATCACAAGAATTTTCAGAATCCTGTTCTGCTAATAATTATAGTCCTGTATGTCCACATGCTCACAAATCACAAGTCCTTTTTTTTTTGTAACAAGAAACATATCACAAGTCTTTAGAAAAATAAAATTATTTTAAATCCTTAGTCCTGTTTCGACACTTTAAACTGCTCTGAAAAACTAACCTGCCAAAAGTGATATTTCATGTAAATTTACTGAAAATCCTCTTTACAGTTAGGGGAAAAAAGGTTCCTCAGCCTCTCAATTCTAGATACAGACAAGAAGGATGCTTCCAAAGGCCTGAGATTACATTGTGTCACAAAATTTATCACCATAGTTTTGGAGAAAATTTCATCCAGCAATAATATCAAAAGTCCACAGTTGCTGCATACTAGAAATGAGTGAAGACTGAAGATTATGGTCATAGCTTGTAACTGAAGTACTTTGCCATCGCTAAAGCATGCCATGAGTGACTAAAATTTTTTTATATATCTTCTCAATATAAATCCAGAACACAAATGTCTTTATATAAGGAGAAAAAAGAGTACAGAGTTCCTTCAAGATATATGGGGAAAGAGACATAAAGTACCATGGATAACCAGGGATTAAAATATCACCAATTAAAAAAAAAATTAAGCCATGTGTCCTTTGTTTGCTCTTCCAACCTTCTATTTTTACCACACCACTAATCAATACGTGTATTAATATACATGTTGCAAACAAATAATACATATGACTATGATCAAATCCTTATTTTTCCTTTTCCTCTCAATTTTCTAGGAATTCACATACACAATTTTTAGGGCAAAACCATGGCAAAGAGAGTCAAAGGAACCCATGGTATGGCACAACCATTATTTTAATCCCTGCTGAAATTATCCATGGTCTTGGACAACTTCCAAGATGGAAGGATAGGGCAACCAAAATCAAGGAACGACAACAGAAAAGATTTAAAGAAGGAATTTTTTCATACCTATTTTTCATGAAGGAACTTCAATCAGGAAGCAAATCCAACGAGCCAAGGTGAAAACACTGAGCAAGTAAAGAGAGACGGTTGCACCAAATCAACTTTCCCTTTCTAGAAAGTAACAAGATTTAGTAATTTCAATGCTTATGAGGCATTTCTTGATATCTATCTTCAAGGATTTGTCTGGTAGTATATGAAAAGAAAAAGTAGAATAACCTGCTTGTCAAAAGCCAATGTCAACCCGCGAAGAGGAAGTTTGGTTGCTGGTATCAAAGGCCAAATGAGAATTAAGTGGGCCATGGTATAAATAAGGGATATTTGGAGAAGACTCGCATGATATTTGTTTTTCGAGTACCATGAGAATCTGCTAATCCTATACCCACAATTGGCGAAGAACCTAATACTGGCTATTCTCACTGGCCATCCTTATTTATTACCTGAACAACATCTACAAGATGCCCCCTTATATTAAGGGCATAGTGCTGCTACCAGCCAGCAACCAAACAGCCCCTTAGCATCTCTCAAAATATGAGTCAGTTAGTAGGCCTGACACCTGCTTCTCTGCTTGAATGAATTATAAGATGCCATATATGGTTATCCATCTAGCCAAACCAATCTGACCAATTCACTCCAATGGTGGCATGCTACAGGAACACATAGAATAATATCTATAAATTAATGTCTCCAAACTCAAATGAATCTCATATTGGGTCCTAGGATGCAATAAATATGTAGGGGACATGGTTTTCCACTCAGCACGGAAAACTTGCATGAAGGAAATTCCAATTTGTGATTGCTGATGCACTGATCAGTCAATATCAGATCAGGCCAATCTTGAAGAGAATGCATCTTGCTGGAACCCAAGTGTCAGCTAAGCTTGGAAAACTTGGCAGTACCCTATTTTCCTTTAGAATTGTTGTGATCTGTTTCTATGACGTATTTTTGTAATATTTTTTAGTTATCATTGCATATCTTTAAAATGATACAAATTTCATTTGAAAACTGGTAGGTGCATCACTTAAATGATTGTCCACAAACACTATAGTTGAATTGAAAGATAAAATCTAAAAAACACAAAATAAAGAAAAGCAGAATTCATTAATAAACAGATGATCGAGCACATTTAGGCTTGCAACCAAGATAGATCTGGACCCAGCCCAGTTTCTTTTTGCCCTAGAAGGAAACTAATAATGGCATGGATAGCAAGTAGGTTAGCCTAAATGAACAGTATCAGTGCAGAATACTAATCTATTGTTAAAAGAAAAAAATGCAATAAATCAAAAACCCAAAAGGAAAAAATAGAAGCATGTTAAGCAACCAATTTCCTCACCTCGCATCTTTATGCTACCATATCTCATCATAGCGAATTGGGTTAAATCAACTGGTGAAAGCCTTCTTCAACATCATCCAAGAAACAAAGCACCTGCAGAAGCAGACCTAGGTCCAAAAAACACACAGAGAGAAGAGGCAATCTTCTCAAAATAATCAATTAAAAAACAGAACGAGGTTATCTTTCTAAAGACGACCATCTAAGATAAGATCCTTGGGAACTTGCAAAAAAAGGGGAATCAGAAGAAAGGCAAAAATAGGGTGTGCCATATTGTGAAATGACATCAAAAAATGTCAGGCATTTAAATCATTTATGATAAAACTAAAGGGGTGCTTGGATGCCTGTCCATGCTATATAATTAGAATGCCTAGCTGACTGCCTTTTAGCTTAGGAAATTGAGAAGATAATCCAGAGGGGGAGAATCAAGAAACAAAGGGGAAGCCAGAGATCCCACAATCCCTTGAATTTGGGATTTGGTGATTAAGTCAGAGGCTCATGCCTCTACTTAGCTATTCACGCCAGCAAAATTTTTCCAGCAATATCAAAGCATAAGCCCGCCATCTAGGAATAGCATGCTAGGGCATCCAAACACCCTATAATAGCCAAGCTGCTTTAGCAGAACATAAACAAAAGGATTGGGATATGCATTAGCATAAATGCCAAAGGAAAAGTTGCATATGGCCCTTAAAGGTAATGAATCACCAAAACTAACCAGGCAAGGCATACCAAGGATTTAAGTATCATGTGCTCATACCAGTTTGTTGACCCACGTGTTATGGCAACATGCTGTGACATGAAACACCATGTCATGCAAATCACACACTCATGAGCCAATTCACGGAGAGCAAAAGGAAGGTAAATGATTAACACTGCGACCAATATGTGAAATATAGCAACACAGATGGCCACACCAACAGCTATACACGTCCACAATTCATATCTATCCAGTATGATGCATATTTTAAAGCAAGGAATGGTACATTATCGTACCTTAATCCTTGGGTATACTAAGTGCAAGGCAATCCTTATTAAACAGAAGATTCATAAATAGTACAAACTCTTTGCACTTTACTACAATCGCATCACTTGTAGAAACATTGTGAGAAATAAACAATATCCTCCAAACAATAATTATGGAACTATGTGTGACCAAACCAGACAAGATCAACTAATCATCTTTGAGCTACAATAAACCCAAGATCAAGAGAACCGTAAGCATAGTTATAGATTTATAATCATTATAATAGTTGCAGAGAAGACCTACAGAAGGTCCAAGCACATGAATTTACAAGAAATGCGGTAAGCATCAAGCACATGTAGCACCTTTAATGGAATCAATCATCAAAATTAAGGTGATCAAAGTAACAAACTTATGGTGTCTCACTTCCCCAAATGGGTTGAATTCAATGACAGAGATTATTTTGGAGGAATGAATACACCATTGTTGCACTACGAAGCTACTGTCTAAACATGTGACTTGATGGAAACCACTATCACCAAGCAAAGAGATGCTTCAGAACTCACACACCACATCATTCATAGAAGTATGAAATTTAAGGTCAACCACAGAATCTTCCTTATTCATGTATTTTGCATGTATTCAAACCAAAAATAGATTTAAGGAGATACATTATTCAAAAACTGGCCATCCTCCTTATACGACTCTGTGCTGCTTGAATATTAAAAAGACCTTCCTAAGGCACAACATGAGATAAAATAAGACAATTTAGCTGAACAAATAATGAAAAAAGAGAAGATTACAGGAAGCTCGTAAAGTTTAGATGCCTTAGGCGCAGAATTAATGATTTATGTGTGGTGACTGACTAATAATCAGTTTGGGGAAAAAGTGACATGATCAAAAGTATTGAGGAAAAGAGGCGAAAATTAGGGAAAAAACTATCAATCAGATCAGAACTTAAGAGGCCCTAGAAAAACCCTAATCAAGCAATTGGGTAAAGTGTGACAAACAGCGCATACCCCTGGCCTGATCGAGACCGTCCCGTGCTGCGTCGGGTAGTGGTGCGGGTGATAGGGCGGGTGATGGGGCTGATGAGGATGATGGGAGGGCGGCGGCGCCCCCCCGGACCCCATCATCCCTCCGTTCTTCCCATGCCACGGTCTCTCCTGCATCCCCGCCATTGCCCGCGCAGCCGCATCCATGGTCCCCGCGAACTGCGTCAGTTGGGATAGCGCCGCCACCGCGGCCGCCGCCGCCGGATTCAGCCCCGGCGGCACCGGGTACGAGGCCGCCGCCGACGTCGACGACGACCCGACCCTTGCTGCTCCGGCGGAGGTGGGTACCCATGCCCTCCGGCCATCGCAGCAGCGGCTGCCGGATGGTGGTGGGGTTGCGGCGGGTGGATCAGGGAGGGGTCATGCGGGGCGGCGGCGGAGGGGGCGGGGACGGGGTCGGGCTGGGCGACGGGCGGGGTAGGCTGGTACGAGGAGTAGTCGTGGGGGTAGTAGTGGTGGTGGTAGGCGGAGGGGTCGTAGTGAGGGTGGTGGTAGGCGGAGGGGTCGTAGTGGGAGTAGTGGTAGGAGGCGTAGTAGGCCTCGTATGCCTGAGCCTGGGCGGGGTCATAGGGCGGGGCGGCGGTCTGGTGGTCTGGGGGCTGGTACAACTGGTGGTATTGCTGCTGCTGCTGCTGCTGCTGCTGCTGGGCGTCGGTGAGGCCGGAGTACTCCTCCATGGTGGGTGTGGTCGGAATGAGACGGACAGAGGAGAGGTGGAGGGACGGGAAAGGTGGAGGGCCGTGGGAGAGAAGGGAATGGCGTTGGAGATTCCTCCAATGGAGTGTTACTTTTTTTTTTAATTATTATTATTAGTTTTCTTAGTTTTCCCCTCGCGTGGAGGGCTTATGCAAATCGTTTTTACTTCGCTCGGCGTTTTGGTGCGCTGGAGTGGGCTTTGGACGCGACATTAGAAACGCCAGTTCTCATCAGTGACGAACCATTTATGCTTTATCTCGGCTGTGGTTCTGGTTGCGTGGCACCGGGTCAGATTTTTGATCCACCGATGACATGAGGTGACTATTAGAGGCGGTAATTGAATCTGATCATTTTGGATTGGATCAAACTTCAATCCTTCTTACACTGTGTTTAGATGGTGGAAAAAAAAAAAAAAAAAGGAAACGAAAGAAAATAATAAGAAAAAATAAATTTATTTATTTGAATAAAAAAATTAAAGGAAAAAAAATAGAGAAAAAAAATAGTGAGTTTCGTCTAAAAGTTTTCTCTCTAAAATTAGAGAGATTATCGAAAGAAAACTCAAGAATATTCTTTCATTTTTTTTATTTCGATACTGATCATTTCAAAAAAATATTAGGTCATTAATAGAAAGTATGTAAGCATTTGTAATAAGGGCATTATTATCATTATAAATTATCAACTTTTCTTTCCTTTTTATTTTCCTTCCACTCATCCAAAAATAAGGAAAGAAAATATTTTTTCTTTACTTTTCTTTTCTCTCAATTTTCTCTTTTTCATTTTCTCTTCTTTCTATTTTTTTCTTCATCCAAACAAACAAAGCATAAATGTTTGGATCATCTCATATTAGATTTGTTATTCTTTCTTGACAATTTTTTTTAACTCGTTTATTACTCTAATACTGAAGCGGGCACACAATTACATCATAATTAGATGCTAATAAAATAAAAATTATAAATTTATAAAATATTAAGATGGTATCACTCGATAATATCCAACAAAGATGTGCTTTTAAAATTAAGAAAATAATGATATCAAATTGATAATAAAATTAAAAGATAAAATAAGCAAATATTAAAATATGATTAACCTTAACAAAAATAAAATAAAATCATACATAATTCTAATTCTATCCTTTCATCTCCTCCTCAAAGGTGGGTGACTAAAGTTGTTTTACCAATCCTTCAACAATAGTTTATTTTACTTCTAATTTTATCATTTATTGAGTATCATTAACATTAACTATATTATATATCAAAGAATGCAATGATATTAATTATATAAATAATTTAATTGATAATTCATAAAATTATAAAATATTATTTGAATAATAATCTAAAATTTAAAATAAATAAAATTAAAAATATATCATATTCTCGTATCTAAATAATTAATTACAAAATTACAAGTAATGCCTAAACCTTATGCATTTTCTAGCAATATTATTTTTGGGTAATATTATATCATCTGTCACCCAAATCAATATAAATCAAAAACTTTTAGATCATTTTTAGTTCAAAGAAAAAACCAAAATCTTAATATCATTCTTTTAGTATGTTAGGATTAGATTCATGAGTTGGAATCAGTTTTTGACGCATCTAAGTGCTACAGAACTTTTCTAGTCTTATAAAAATCTCCAATGCAATATTATGATTCGGATAAATTTAAATTTTGAATTATAGAAGACTATTTATTAGTTGGCAACAAAACAGCCACTTGCATGCATGCAAGATGATCTTATTTGTAACTATGATTTTTTTTAACTAATCATAAAATACTCATTAGGATACGATAAATATTTTCTAAACTCTAGAAGGTCTACCTTACTCATTTAATTTCATTGAAAAGTAACATTTATTCAGTAAAAGATTGGTGGGATTAGATGTATTACCTATATGCATATTATATTGCATAATATGCCTTAACATGTAAATCAATCATATATGCACTACAGGGATGCATGCTGATGGAGCCAGTTGACCATATGGAGAATAAAATTTTTTTTGGACGGCTCAAAGGCCGACACCTGATGACCGACGGCCCCAAAGGCCGACACCTCCAAGACCGATGGCCCCAAAGGCCGACGGCTCCAAAAACCGCTGGCCCCAAAGGCCGACACCCCCGATGGCCGACGGCTCCAAAGATCGATGGCCCCAATGGCCGACGGCTCCAAAGACCGATGGCCCCAAAGGCCGACACCTCCAAGACCGACGGCCCCAATGGCTGACGGCTCCAAAGACCGACGACCCAAAGGCCAACGGCTCCATGACCGACGGCCCTAAAGGCCGACACCCGATGACCGATGGCCCCAAAGGCCAACACCTCCAAAGGCCAATGGCTTCAAAGACCAACGGCCCCAAAGGCCGACACCCGACGACCGACGGCCCCAAAGGCCAACGGCTCCAAGACTGACGGCCCCAAAGGCCGACGGCTCCAAGACCGACGGCTCCAAAGACCGACAGCCCCAAAGGCCGGCACCTCCAAGCTAGGCGGCCCGACACCTCCCAGGCAGCCCCGGCATCTTCCTAGCTGGCCCCGGCATGTCCAAGCTAGGCGCCCCCGGCATCTTTCAGCCGGCCTCGGCGTGTCCAAGCTAGGCGGCCCTGGCACCTCCCAGCCGGCCCCGCACTCCCCAGGCGCCTCGGCATCATCCTAGCCGGCCCTCTACGTCTCCAAGCGAGTCGGCCCCGGCAATTCCCAAGCAGCCCCGACACTTCCCAACCGGCCCGGTGCGTCCAAGCTAGGCGGCCCGACACCTCCCAGCTGGCCCCGGCGCATCCAAGCTAGGCGGCCCGGTACCTCCCAGGCGGCCCCGGTATCTTCCTAGCCGGCCCTCTACGCCTCCAAGCTAGGCGGCCTCGGTACATCCCAGTCGGCCCCGGCACTTCCCAGCCGGCCCCGACACTTTCTCCATGTCTCCAGTCCCACCGAGTCGGCCAAGGCCATCCCCGGTCGGCCCGACTCGGCCCCGGCGTCTCCAAGTCCACCGACTCGGCCACGGCGTCTCCAGTCCCGCCGAGTCGACCAAGGCCATCCCGGCCGGTCCGACTCGGCCTCGGCGTCTCCAGCCCCGCCGAGTCGGCCAAGGCCATCCCCAGCCGGCCCGACTCACCCCCGGCGTCTCCAGTTCCGCCGAGTCGACCAAGGCCATCCGGTAGGCCCGACTCGGCCCCGACGCCTCCAAGTCCGTCGATTCGGCCCCGCCCCGGCACTGCCTTGCCAGCGGGATTGGCCCCAGCCATCTCGGGTGACCCGGCTCAGCCCTGACAAGACGGAATTTCCCAGTTCCCACCAGATCAGCCCCCAGCGGTTCAAGAAACCGCCTCTCTGACGTGCACTGCCTACAGCGCCAGACACGCGCCGCCCGACAGCGCCGACGCGTGCCGTTCGACATCTGTTCCCAACATCCAGGAGAGGTGATTGAGCGTCATCACATGCAACAAATGAATTGAACTCAAGAGTGAAATTAAGCAAGATTCATGTAATGCAATATATATAGCAGATTGGGGAAATGAAACAAGAGATAAATAACCACATTCAAATAATTTATGTTGTGTTGGTTTGATTCTATTCAATTTTTAGAAGGCATCAAATATAAAAATAACATGAAAGACTAAACATGGGGAAATTTTAAAATAATATAAAAGAATCTTAAATGAGTAAAAAATAATTTTGAATGAGCAAATAGCAGGAAACATAAAAGGGAGATTAGTTTTGGTCATGGCGAACAAATTATGCGGCAAAAAAAAAAAAAAAAAGATTAATTAAGAGACAAAATAATAATGTTTTTTTAACCTTGTTTGGTATTTGATGTATATATTAGAAAGAAGAATAGGTTATTAGTAAAAAGGTCAACGGAGAGGATTTTATTTATTTTTTAAATAAAGACCATTTGCATACTGGTAGCTAAATACATGTGATGAATATTCAAAAAAATGGCATGATAAGTAATTTTATCATAAAATTGAGATGTTATTTGAATAAGAATAATATTATAATTGATGAATTTGAGAGAGAAAGAGGGTTAGAGACGCTGCCATATAAAGGTAGCAAATTATACATTAAACAAGCATGCAATTATAAATTTGAGAGCCTAAATATTGATTATTTTTAATGTTTGATTGATTTTATTTTTGCTAAAATTTAGTTTTGTGATTGAGTGATGAATGAAAAGAAAATATAGATTAAAACTAATATATCTTCCCATTGTTTCTTCAAATAAATGAAGGTGTTGTTTGAATTTTCACCCTTGCTAAGATTTTAGTGTAAAATATTTGGCATATTTTTTAATAAAAAAGGGCATTTTAGGAAAAAAAATCACCAAAACTTCTAATGACTATTTTAAAATCAAAACCTGTTCATTCTAAACAATATTATATTTATTTAGAGGTTAATTTTTTTGCATTATTTATATTCTTTCATAAATTGTTTTTTTCCATGCATTATAAAAGGAGCAACTATTTATTCTTGATATTATGGATCAAATATAGCCATAGAGATATGAAATGCTTGCTAAAAGGATTAAAAGATACAAAAGCGAGCCATTATTAATTTTGTATTTTGCATGATTGCATATGGTGACATAGAATGGTTGTGAAAACTATGGACAAACAAAAGATAAAATTATTTACATATTCTTATATCAAATATAAATTAGTGCTAGGTCTATTAATTTTATATAAATTATATTATAATTTGTTTTGTACAAGTATAGTAAGCATGATGCATGTGATATGTAATATAAGTAGTTGTAGTGCTTAAATGATTAACTTTTTTTTATTACCTATGTAATATGCAAAAAAAAAATTTAATTCCAAATAATGGATCCATAAAAATGAATGAGTTTGATGTATATTGTCTATTTAAGATATAAGTAGTAATAATTGCATGTTAATTATTTTAATTTTAAAATGATCGTAAAAACTGTAATTATAGCTTGCATCCTTGCATAATGTATCGTAAAGAGATATATGATCTAGTTTCCTAGTTAGCTACTTGTTTTATTATAGATTTGAGTTTTTATCTTTTATGATTGAATTTGGGCTCTTCAAAGCTTCCATCAAAATCAAACAATATAAGGCAATAGCTTGTAAATTGAAGGGAATTAGTTTACTTCATTTAAAGATTATGAATAGGTTGAGATAGTCATTCTAATTTATGAGTTGAGAAAGCTATCACAAATATATAATGAAAAGAGCCTCTTAAAAAATTAAAGTCTTTGTAAGAAGTTATATGCCAAATACAGTCATCTCATGTGGTCCTTGATAAACACATTTCTTGCCAAAAGATCATCTAAAAACATATAGTCATCTATATTAATCTTGAGTCAAGAGGAGGTTCTTATTTTACCAAATGGACATATGAAATTGATGTAAGACCTTTGAAAGGCTATACTGTATCTTTTACGAGCTATATATTCACAAACTATTCTTTATAGTTAAAATAAAAGAAATTCTTAGTTTTTTTAAATAAACTTAAATCTATTAATAAAAGGATTTTACAATAATCAAACTTCAAGCTTTACACTATTTGGCAAAAAAGAGTCAATAAATCAGTCATTATTAGAAGACCATATTCCAATCTTAAACCATATTTTCTAGCACTAATATAGTGTTCAAAATAAAAGAACAAATAATATAAACTTTCGTACCAATTACAAATATCATCGAAAAAGGCAAACATATCAATTTGTCATGTATTGCAAGCAATGAATGATGAAGCATTTTTTAGCAAAAAAAAATACTAATACTAAGTATCATATTTAATTTTAACTTGAGATTAACTCTACCATAAGCCATTTGACTACCAAGGTTTCTTATCATTCATAAAAAAAAAATCATAAATGAAAGTAAGTAGCCTGCCATTAAGGTTGGAAGCCTGCAACCATTCATTTGTATTATTGATATGCAATAAGAATGTTTCTGATTTTATTTACAAACTAATATAAAATATCTCCTTGATTTACCAACATCAATGATATAATTAGTAAATAATTCATAGATATTTTTTTTCTAGACTTTTATTAAAGAGAACAAAAGTAAGCTTAATAGTAATAGGAATCTTAAAAGCTAGTTCCAGAACCTTAGCTAATTATTCATTGCCATTATCAAACCTCAAGTCCTCTTTTTATCTTATTTAGAGATTAAGATACAGCCTTTAGCATCACAATGAGCTTCTAAAGTTGCTGAGATTAACATCGCCACACCTCAGAGTGATCAAATAAATCAAGATTAAATTTTGATTATGTAAAATTTTATTGTATTTTCTCTCTGTCATAGCAATCCTAGTTCATGTATAGTTTTTAATTGCAAACCAACTATTAGATGTAAAATGCAATAAAGGTGTTTGGATTGCAATAAAAAAATTGTGCATAATATTTACATGGCTAAAATATACTTTTGGTTCTTAAAAGTTTCCTTTAAACTTTTAATTGTTATGATTTAATCTTTCTTAATTTAAAAATATTATATTTTTAATATATAATACATGAAATTAATTAAAAATTTGATATTTAAAATATAATATTTTTAAAATATAAGGAATAAAGTGTTTAACAACTGAAAGTTTGAGGAATAAAATTAAATTTGAGTGAACATTTGAGGAGCAAAGAGCACCTTCCTCTATTTATATTCAATAAAGGGATTAGTAGATAGCTGATGTCAATTTCAACATAAACTCGCAATCGCTTTTGCCGACATTAGGGGACAACGGTCACTACCACCCAGAACTAGGGGATCACGTGCGAGGGAGCGCGCCCAGGCCTCACAAAGTGAGGGAAAACAGCCAGCGGTAGAAGATTAGCACTCCCCCATCTCCCCATAGAGGCTGAGAGAGAGGATGACGGTGGCAGCGGCCGTCGCCACCGCCGCGGCTTCTCTCATCCCCGCCTCTTCTCCCCTTATCCGCCACCGTTCCTCCGCCCGACTCTTCCTTCTCTGCCGCAGCGCGAACCGTAGGCCCACCGCCCGGAAATCAAGAACCCCGGCGAACCCTCCGGCCCCTCCGCCACTCCTTTTCCGCGGCCCCACCCCTCTTCCCTGCCGCCCTGTCGTCCTCGCTCCGTCTCTCGACCTCCCTGCTCCAAGATGGAGGCTCTTTTGCAGCAGAACCCTCTCGCTGATGCCAAGGCGTGTGAGAAGCCGGTGCCGGAGGCCGGCGAAAGGGTCCGGGAGTTCCGGAAGCGTCTGACTATTGTTGACGTAAAGGGTGGACCTGACGAGGGGATCGAGCGGTTAGGGCAGGCGCTTGCGATCAGGGGTTGGGTCCGGACTTGTCGGGTTCAGAGCAGCGTGACGTTCATCGAGGTGAGAATGTAACATTTCAAGAATTGAACAAAAATTAAATGCCTGTCATTTTTTGTTAGGCTTTCTTCTTTAGTTTCATTCCAACTGTTGTTTATCTCATTAGGTTTAATATGCCTGGTTATATGAAGCATTGTACTCTGTGTGTTTTTATGCAGATTAGGATCAATATGCTTAGTTTGCGCTGTAATATTGGAGAACATAGGTGTATACTTCTCCGTGCAGATGATAGGAGAACTAATTGTAAATTGCGAAATTGATACTTTTCTTGGTGACCTAAGGGCATTTTATAAAAATGAACATTATGCTACCAACATTATATGGTTCATCATGTTGGGCAAGAAAGATGGCTTGATGAAACAAGTCGAAATGAGTATTGAGATGAACGAGATAAAACTAGGAAGGGTGGGGTGATAAAATTTAGAGGAGGCATATGATCGCGCACATTGAAGATGACAAGGACACGTGTAATAAAGTTCTAACGAGGATTTAATAGCAAGATTTGCTCGACTTTATGCCAGAGGGTCTAGAAGGAGTAGGGAAAGACCCAAGCTTATGACATGGAAGTTGTGAGAAAGGATTTGGGAAGCAATATAAGTCCAACCTTAATAGAATTGACAACTTTAGAAATAACAAAGTCAACCCCAGATAGTTTAGCTGCGGACTGATAGTTATTTCTGATTTCATATATTTCTCCTTGCCTTTTTAACCTCACTGGAGCTCTGTGCTTAATTTGTGAAAATATTATTTGATATATGTTACCATCATATGGTATTTTTTATAGGAATTTATAATGGAGATATTTATATGTTGGTACAGTAGTTAGCATATTCCAAGTGACTATAATTCAGGGTAATCTTCTGTGATTTATTGTTGGATTTCATGCCTTATGCATGCATTACAATTCAATTACTGACATAAATTTTCATTAAGCTGTTTTGTTGAAGTTTCTTATCAATTGAGCAGCAACTTCTTTCAACAAAAAGATAAAGAGTAATAAATGGAAGAAATATGCATCCTTTTTTGCCTTAACACATGTTCAATTAAGTTACAGTCATCAGCTCTTCATGACTTGAGCAAATGACAATTTACTCCTAGCCTGTGTTACAGAAGCATGCAAGCATTCCGAATAGCTACAAGCAATCTAGGTGTTTCGTTTTCTTTATTCTAATAAATCTGTGAACAAAATTACTCTACTAAATCACTTAATATGGTGTTACTTCCTGAGTATCCAGGTAAATGATGGTTCCTGCTTATCCAACATGCAGTGCGTTATGAATACTGATGCTGAAGGCTATGATCAGGTATTTGTTGGTTTGTTTAGATACCATGTCTCATACTATATATAGTTAACATGCCTTGGCAAGACCATGAACTGTGTCACTGCATCATGGGATACTTCACTCCTTTATATGCACTCCACTTTTATATTGTATGTTGTCATTGAGAAAAATGAGACACAAATCAAGTAAAGTGAGTGCAAATACCAATACACATAAAGAAAGACATCCTTTTGCAGAAAAACAAATGTGACCCTGAACATTTCATTGCTTGATGAAATCATGGCTTTCCGTCAGCTACTTTTCCTGCTCGAACCAATCATGTGCATTGCATGTGCCATGGGCTTATTGTATTTTGCTATGATGAATGATTTTTTGTTTGATTATGCTATTAAAGATATTCTCATTTTGATGACTTTGACCACCAACAGTTTATGGGTTGTCATGTGGTAGTGTTGCACTATGCTATCTAGCTTTGGACATCAATATGTTCTGTTTGATCTCCTGTCCTCTATACTGATCATGAAGCCATAGACTAGTAATTCCCATGATTCATTCCAATTGAATCAATTTTTAATTACATAATATATAAGTAGAACACAAGTCTTATTCCCTAATTCTTGCACTAGTTTAATTGGAGCCAACATCCTAATTTATATCTCCAGGTCTGTCCAAGGCAGTTCCTTGAGTTATATGTTTAAGCATCTTCAACAGCTTCAATCAAACTTTTTATTTTGTGGTCATCCACTCCTTTTGATTCTTCTTCCTCTCTTGAGACTGCTTCTTCATCCCAGTTGCATTTTGCTAACTTGCACATGGTCGAATCATCTCAGATGGTTCTCCTTCATTTTACTTTGTTATTTCCGTTGGATATTTTGAAAAGAAATGGAAGTAATGATTCTTAAATCAAGAAATGCTTGAATTGAAACAATTATCCCAATATTTGTCACGAACTATTTCATGTTATGAAAAATCATAATTAATTTTAATTCATAGTCATAGTCCGGTTGAAAAATTTTATCCTTTTTGGAGACTAGAAAGTAGGGATGTGGATCATGTGTTAGTTAAGAAGCCTTTCAGGTCCAAGAAAGTTTCTATGATAATTATTTGGATCCTTTAGTCATTTTGTACTCTTCCAACACAAACTGACAAATAACACCTCAGTTATAACTTGTAAGTTTTATGCATAAGGTAGGTAGAGGAAATGCTAGTGAGCACCATTTAAGCTACCATAGTGTGTTAGCATTCATGTTTGCAGTATCTTGACACTTCACATGGTTGCTGCAGGGATGTAGTATTTTTTTCCCCATCTTATTGGGTTTGTTTTTCTAGGTTACAATTGATTAGGATTTATTTGATTCAAGGGTCAAAATCAGGTGATATTAGAGTTTTAAGTGTACAAAAAGGCTCTAGTCACCTCCTTCAAAGTTAATGAATATTCGATTCAGAACTGCAGCTTTGAGCTTTTGTTATGAAGATGTCATCTGTATCTTTCTTTATCTGTTCTTCTGTCATGTCATTCATTTTTCTTCTTCTTCCATCTCTTTTCTTCTATTTTATTTTATGTTATTGTCAGCTCAATACAAATCTTCTAGATATGTCTGAACATATTTGCACTTGTTTCTGCAATGAAATCCTGCTAGATACCAGTGGTAACTGGTTCTCTAGTAACCCCAAATTCAATTCCTAGGAAACCCTAAATCCCTTAACTTCATCCTCATCTGGCTGCTAAATTGATTCAAACCTATTTAGTCTTATAACTCTGTGCACAAGCAAGAAATCCTGGAACCCATTAGAGAGAACCTAAAAGTATTCCTGCCACTGGTGACTCTGGGTAAGAATTCCTACCATCAAATCCTAACCTTCAAAACCCTAGAAAACTTCTATAAGTCTCCCTTCGTTACTTAGATCTCTAACCATTCCATACTAATACTTTTTTTTTGTACATCAAACCATAAAACCTTTACATGTCCTAATGATCCATCTGTTTGGCCCTTGCATCACTCTTGTGAGTTACATGTTGTAGCATGTGACTTGTCTCAAGTCGCATGAAAGAATTTTAATAGGTCGAGAGTATGATTTTATCCTTCGCTTAGTCTAGTTTATCTAAATTTTGTGTGTGTGTGCAGGCATGAGAGAGAGAGAGAATCCTATAGGCTAGATTTGAGCCCATAAGCTAATCATGCAAATACATGATGCCTTATCTAAACTAAGACACCCACCTCTCCGCGTGTGTGCCCCATGTTTATCATGACTGACTATACTAAAAGGGTGCCCCAATGCATTAGCCTTCCACCACTGAAGGATTTTTTTTTTTTTTTTTTTTGGGGGGGGGGGGGGGGGACAGATGTATGTAGCCTTTACCCTGCATGGAGAGGCTATTTCCATGTTTTGAACCCATGTTACCTAGGTCATGATGAAACCTTATCGATGCACCAGCCCTCTTATTATGGCCAACTACACTTAAATGTATGCATACAATTAATCTTGTTGTTAAGAAATTAACCTATTTTATTTACAAAATATGATGAATTGGTTTAATTTATGATTTAGAAGTATATAATCCTATTGAATATTGGTCCATGTGTTTTAAGATGGGTAGATCATCATCAATAGTATAGCTGGTGCAGCCCATAGAGGCTAAAACTGTCCCAAGCACAAAAGAAAACAAATGGCTAAAAAATATCCCTAAAATTTAGCTTATAATACTCAACTCAACTCATCTAAGCCTTTTCCCAACTACATGGGTCGGCCATAGTTTGATTTAGTGGATTCATGTTTTAGGGGATCTGACGGAGTTTTACGCTGGTGTCAGCTACCTAACACAACCTCCTCCTTTACCTGGGCTTGGGACCGGCCTTGGCTTATAATCAATTTTGGAATTGATTATAAGCTATAAGTTATATAAAATTTAGCTTATAATCAATTCCAAAATTTAAATTTCTTAGGAGGATATTGTAAAATCTGGCTGGTTATACCAAAAAACATCTTGATTTCTTTCTTTTCAGGATATGGTGAAATGTGATTGTAGTTTGAGTTTATTTCTACTTCCTTTTGTTATAGATTCATAGCATGGCTAAGGTTGGAAACTTAAAGCCGGCAAAGCTTTTGTAAAGTCATTAAAATTTAACTGGGCAAAGAGGAGCAAAAAGAGACATCCTCACATTGTTCCTTTCTTGTTATTTACATTCTTCTCCTTCTCCCTCTATTTGCCGTACTATCTTTTTCATTTACTCCTCCCATTTTCACATCCTCTTCCACTTGTTTTCCCCTTCTTTTTTATCACCATTATTGTTGTCCATATAAAAAAAAGATCAGGTTTGATCTGAGTTATTCTGCAAATAAATTTCTTTCTAGCAACTTTTGACACTAAGGGGCTGCATTGATGGTAACTTCTTGATTGAATAGATCATGATGTATTTGAGTACCTTAACTCTATTGGTGTTGATTATTGTATGTGGCCTTAATAAATTAGTTCACCATGATTTGCTTGTTTTTCTTCACCTACATGTTAGTGCCCTAAACCGAGTGGAAAAGGATTCATGTAGGTAACTCCAACTAGTTGGGTTGCATTGATGGTGCCTTCTTGATTTAGTAGACCATGACATATTTGGGTGCTCAAACTTTATTGGTAGCATTTATTGTATGTAGATAGATAAATTGGTTGTTTGTCCCATGAATTGTTGGTTTTTCTTCAACTACTTGTAAATGCCTTAAATCGAGTGGAATGAAGAGGATTCACGTAGTTGAACTCAACTAGTTTAGGATTAAAGCTTGGTTCGTTGTCATTAGGACTACGGTTATTGATAAAAATGCATAGGTTAGAGGTTCAAGGTATGTTTGCCATTAGGACTACGGTTTTCCAATGGGACATCTCGTAGGGTGCTGGAATGAGTTACCATCCTGCTGTTTTGCCATTTTCTTGGTGATCTAATCGACATGTTGTGGAACATCCCTTGTTTTAAATGGTGGAATGGGGTAGGATGGCAATGTATCTCATTGTATAAGAAAATTGGGATGGTTCTATTCCATGGGATTTAAAACCTTGATTCATATTATGAGAATAGTTTTGTCATTCTTTGGTGGCAAAAGCATGTTAAATATGCAGCTAGCATTGTAACACATACCCTACACTCACATCAATGCGAAGTTCAAATGCCTGCAAATTTGGCATATCTTTCATTCAATTTTCATGTGCCTTACCCATGCCTAAAAATCAGGCATTTAGTAATTTATTTTTCTGTTGAATTTGGGCTTCCATACATGTAATTTTTCAATTTTTTATCCTTGAATTTGATGCTTAAATCATGAATTATTTCATTTAAACCAATATAATGATTGTTGATTAAAGTACTTTGTCAAATAAATTTTTTATTAAAAACGATATTCATCTTAAAACCACTTTAAGAAATGTTGAAGGTGACTATTTGATGATTTAAGGCATGCAAATTCATCTGGTTCTCTAATATCAAAATGATACAGATTTTTGTTTTGAAACGTTTGGGTCCACTTTCTGAAGCACAAATTCTTTAATTTTTCTGGATAAGTTTCACCTGAAAACTTAAGTACTGTTCCATCTTGAAATTGTCATTTCTTTTTGTTTAAAGAAAAACAATGAGCATTTATGTGATTTTTCCTTGAAACTTAAGGTTTTCATCAAAAATCATTATATGTAGTGAATAGTCTGTGCATCTTTACCTGTTAAAACAAACATGAGGGAAAGAATCAAGGGAAAAAAATTACAAGCACTAACAACTACAATCGCAACTATAAGGGCAATTATTTTGAAATTTAACAATATAAAATGGTTACAGATGATAATATGGCACTTTAATGCTCATGCAAATTCACTTGCCGAGGCACAAAATCATGGATTAGTGTCTTGGGTGCATCTAGACCAATTTTTCAACCCTTAAATTCTACAGATATGGTTTAAATCTTTAGTGCTGGTTTATCAAGTTAAATGATGCACACTTCTTTCACACAAAGGGTGTGCCCATCTTGTTATGGTGGAAGGTTATTTGCTTCCAAATAACCAACTGCCTGCAAATTAAAATGGGGAAAACTTAGTGTAAATCTTATATTGGTCTTGCAAATGTTTCAAATAAGGATTCAGTTTACTGGAAGAAATATTGAAAAATTCTTTATGATGAATACGGTTCAGGTTACATTAGACAGCGATATATGATACAAACTGCAAACATTGGATCGCATATTTGTAAAACATACTAAGGTGCTGGAATGTGCCTTTGAATATTAGACCTAATCCTCAATTCAATCCAAGCAAGTTGCACAAATATGTATAGAGCATTTATCTTTCTGAAAAATGAATTGCATCCTCATAAAATATCACTATGTGCATTACCAATTCAGTTAAATTGTTATCTCATAATGGTGTTAAGTTTTTTATGTTATATATAAATTTTCTTTTCAGAGAAAAAAAATTTGAATTGCACCTTGATTTTTTTTTGGGAAAAAAAGAAAAAAAATTAACTATTATTACTTGCATAACAAAATTTTAAATCGGCAGCAGCTTCTTATGCATGCATAAAGAGCTAATGACCAAGGGCTTGGCAATGATGACCCAATTTATTGAATATGATCTATTATTTCTAAATTTCTTACTTTTAAAGAATTATGTGGTTTGGAGATCTCTAGCTTATGCATAGTTTATGCATTCACTTGTAAAAAATGGATAATTAAGGTTTAAAAATTTTGGTTACTTCTTTTTGGAGATCTTTCAAGGAGAAGGCCCTTATTACCGGATAAGATATTTCGAGTCACAAGTACCCAGGAGCTGCATTGTTATCTATGGCAACGAGTTGGGTGGGAAGAATATTTTTCCCTCAAGATTGGTGGGTTCAGTGTCTGTCAACCAGTCAGCAGGGGCTGGTTTTTCTCTTGAAAGAAAGGGAGCGGCCTTCCAAAATTTTCAAGAGAAATATTAAAAAGTAAAGAACAGCAAGAAGTAACCGAAATCCAGCTTGCATTGCTTCAGTGAATGCATAAACTGAACTAAAAAAATTGCTACATGTTTTTGCTCAACTAGGCGCTTCTATTTTTTCTAAACCATTGCAGACATCAAATAAAGCAGTGCAAAAACCCAAGGTAGTCCTTTCCAAAAGAGATTTAGAATAAGTTTGTTGCTTTAAATTTTAGCACAGTAGCAGTGGATCTGAAACTGTACGCCTTGGAGAGAAGTATTTGTCGAGATATCGAGTAATCTTTTCGAGGTATCGTGGGTGTACTCTTTCCCTTCTGATTACTGGAGGACAACTTCGTTCAGGGTTTACATGATTGACCGTGATGCTGACAAATGGGTTGTGGTGAAAAGCTTGGGCGACTATGCATTATTCTTGGGCGATAATTACTCCATCGTAGTCTCAAAGCGTGGCTTTCCTGCACTAAAAGAAAATAACCCTTTTCCAATTGTTAGCACGGTAGTAGTGGATCTGAAACTGTACGTCTCGGAGAGGAAGTACTTGGTCGAGATATCGTGTAATCTTTTCAAGGTATTGTACTCTTTCCCTTCTAATTACTGAAGGACAACTTCGTTTAGGGTTTACATGATTGACCGTGATGCTGACAAATGGGTTGTGGTGAAAAGCTTGGGTGACTATGCATTATTTTTGGGCGATAATTACTCCATCGCAGTCTCAAAGCGTGACTATGCGAGGCCCTCGAAGACGAGGCATGGACTCTCGTTAAGATGGGAGAAAGTTTTCTTTCGAAGATGTTATCTCTTACGAGGGGCGGTTTTATGTGGCCGGAGTCAATGGAACAGTCGAATCGGGCAACCGGATGGCCCTTTTCCAATTGTTAGCATGGTAGCAATGGATCTAAAACTGTACGTTTCGGAGAGGAAGTATTTGGTCGAGATATCGGATAATCTTTTCGAGGTATCGAGGGTGTACTCTTTCCCTTCTGATTACTAGAGGACAACTTCGTTCAAGGTTTACATGATTGACCATGATGCTGACAAATGGGTTGTGGTGAAAAGCTTGGGCGACTATGCATTATTCTTGGGCGATAATTACTCCATCGCAGTGTCAATCCTATCAATATCTACATAACAGCATATTTCATTGCTTGTTGGTTCCAAAATAATTATAATAAACTTTTTGGTTCCTATGCTGATACTTTTTTCTTTCCATGAAGATCTTCTGTTTTGCTCTTCTTTCCCCCTGCAGAATGTGCTTCTTCATAAGCTGCTTTCCTTTGATATAGAAAATTCAAATCTGCAGATGAGGGATTGGAGAAATAGATATGAATGGGAAATAGCTTTGAGATAAGCTTTTAGGTTCTGCACATATATTGTTTTGTAATTTATTGTCATTTGTTATGTACAAGATAGATTATATCGAGTAATGACTGCCTTCTAGCACAGATAATAATTTTTATGCAGAAGCTTTTAATTGGTGTCTATTTTTCAAAATTTGGACATGCAATCGATTCTGTGGTGAAACTTGATTCAAGTAATGCAGGACGAAGGATTCTGATGGCTAGCACATGGGAGGTGGCAGGATTGACCATTCTAAGTCAAACCATTTTTTGCAAGATATCTCATTTAACTGATGTTATTATTCTTGAGTTCTAACTCGGTCCATGTTGTTTGTGGATGGTACATTAGCTATTTTGCTATAATCACAATATTTATAAAGTTATATTGCTGGTTTGGTTGTTAGGTGGAATCTGGGGTTGTCACAACTGGTGCATCTATACTTGTGGAGGGCATTGTGGTAAGCAGCCAAGGATCAAAGCAGAAAGTGGAGTTGAAAGTTGCAAGACTCATTGTGGTAATGAGCTTATTTCATGTCTGGTCTCTCTCTAATAAACTTCTTATATAAGAAAGGTTAAAAAAATGGTAGCTAAAATTCTGAAGAGAATGAGATTGTATGGGTAATTAAAGAGACATCTACAAGTGTGTGCACATATCCTTTCTTGAGCTTGCTTCTTTTATATGGAACTTGTTTAGATGTTTCACCCTTCTTTCTTATCACAGATTGGGAAAAGTGACCCCTTGACATATCCTATCCAGAAGAAAAGAGCAACCAGAGAATTTTTGAGATCAATAGCCCATCTTCGTCCTCGGACAAATACATTTGGTGCTGTATGGTCTTACTCTTTGTGAAATATATTTTGATGTTATTATTTTTATCTTATAGATGTAATGATTGATCCGATGCTATTTCATGCTTAGTTGTTTATATTTGTTACCTTGGACAGTCTAGTCATTTTTTTTGTTTTCAAAATGGTTTAACTTCATGTGTTTTCAAAAAAAAAAGTGTTTGAATATGGACATCACAATCAAGGAGCATTTTTATTTTAATTATGCACTGCACAAAATTTTGTATATATCAAGAGAACTACAATAATTATGTAATAAGCATGCCAAAATTTCATGCTTCGATTAAATTGTGTAATATTGGTCAGTGTTCAGTGTGATAGGCACACCATGCAGTCTTTTGAGGTGCTATGCCAGTCTTTTGAGGTGCTACAACACAGTAGAAACTTCTTCGGTTTCTTATCTAAATTTCTTGCATAACTTCCTAATGAGAATATACATGTATCTAACTTTAGTAGCACATCATGGTAGGCAACTTTATAATGCAGATCATTGTTAAGTTCAGAGGAAATGTGGTGACTTTGTTTGTGGGTGCTCATTTAGGTTACAAGAGTGAGGAACGCACTGGCATATGCTACTCACAAGTTTTTCCAGGAAAATGGTTTTGTTTGGATCTCAAGCCCAATCATTACTGCTTCAGATTGTGAAGGAGCTGGTGAACAATTCTGTGTGACTACTTTGGTATGTATGTCAATGCATTCATTTCTTTGAGCTGAAATTTTAAAATAATTCATGCCTTTTTATTGGGGTTATACTCACATTATGTTCTGTTTGATTAATCAGAATATTTTATATAAGTGCACGTTTACATCTCAATATACACAGATACATGCACAAATGCATACATTAAACATATTTCTTCAATATATATATATATATATATATATATATAATATTCCAATATAAGTAAAGCTTTAAAAGATAGAATTAAAATAAACATATAAGAGAAATGATTAGAGTAGCCCCAATTAAAGATAAAATGAGAGAAAATCGATTATGATGTTTGAACATATACAACGAAGACCCTTAGATGCTCTAGTTCGAAAGAGTGATCTTTTAACAATACATGATAAGGATAGAGGTAGACCTAAACTAATATGGACAAAAATAATTAAAAAAAATATAACTATTTGTAATTTGAATGTCAACTTAGTCCTGAATAGAGCAGAGTGGAGGAAGCAGATTCATGTAGCCGATCCCATGTAGTTGGGAAAAGGCTTAGATAAGTTGAGTTGAGTTTTGGGGTCATCCTAACTTTTTCATGGAATAGGATGTGCCGTCGTTCCATGAATTGTTAAAAGATCACTAATTAGAGCATCTAAAGGTCCTGAATAGAGTAGAGTGGAGGAAGTAGATTCATGTAGGTGACCCATGTAGTTGGGAAAAGGCTTAAATGAGTTGAGTTGAGTTGGGATGTGTCGCGGTCCGGCCTTTCTCGACATTTGGTAAAGGAGATGTATCAAGATGCATCAAATGGGATGTTGAAACGATGGTGAGATGGTTTCGTCTCGACACTTGGGTGGCAACTTGTTTGACATCTCATCGGATGTCTTGCTAGGATTTGAAGCCATGCTAGGGAGTGTATGTGACTTATGATGAGAGAGAATGAATGAGGAATGTGTAAGACAGCCTTAAGCACTACCATGTTCGATGATTAAGAGAATAGGTTCTCATAAATCTTAGATGAAAGTCCTTATGCTACAAAGACTTGAGCCATCAACCAAGAGTTTGAATTTAGAAAAGAATATAGAAAGGAATTTTAAGGGCGAACATGTGGTGTTCAAAAGCTTATGGTTTAAATTTTGAAAATAAGAGATTTCTTTAGAATCAGGGTTAGCCAAACTGAAATGGATTGGTCTGAAATTAGAATGGTTTGATCTCTCAGTTCGGTATGGGGTGAATTGCCTTGAATCACTTGTATTGACCCTATATCAGCGTACCAAACTAAACCACCTGGTTTGGCCTAATTTGGAGTGATTAATGGGTTGGGGCCTCCTGTTCCACTTGATTGGTACACCATTGGTTCGATACTGTATGCCTTGTACTGGTCAGTATCAAAATGGTGCCAATTCTCAATGCGGTGAACCTTGTTTAGAACTAAATAAAGATTTTTATTCTACTAATCTTCTAATTGCTATGGTTTTTTGACCGAACCTTTTTATCCTTATGAGCTTTTTCCCTTGGTTATTTGTTGGATATTTTTTGGTTTGCCAACCCCCCATTGCCTCCCTTTTCCTTCTCATGAGGGGAGAATTTTAAATCATATTGGTATAGTTTCTCATGCTAGAGGTTTGAGGAATGCTTGTGGAAACTCAAAGAAATCTTATGCTCATGTTTGGTTAAGGTGGCATCTCATTGCTATCTTGACTGGAACAACCTAGGACCTCACTTAAAAGGCTAGCATGAAGGTATTAGTTGGGTTCCTAGATCCTTTATGAGTTGAGTACCTAAAATCTATCCAGTACATAGCCAATGGGGATTAAATACTTGTTAGCATAGATTCCCATATAGTTCCGTTGTTTATGCTCTAGCATCCTCGCTAGGCTAAGAGAGCAAATCCAAGTCCAACCAATCCAATCACAATTACAAACACCATGATTGGCTTGTGTTCAATCCCAAATGAGCCCGTTTGCTATGTTCTTCGATTCACATGGGCTCAATCTAATACCATTTGTAATAACTCAAAATCTCAGTCAACAAGGTTAGCATGAAAGTATTATTTGGGCTCTTACATCCTATATAAGTATTCAAGATCTACCCAATACATGGTTGATGTGAGAAACACTCATCAGCATATAGACTCTCACATTGACATTTTTTCTCCTTGAAGGAAAATATTGGTTTTTGTTTATGTTATTTTACTGTTCTTTTGTTTGACCCAACATAGAAAAAGATCATCTAGTTCTTTCTGACTTTAATTGATTAGTAAAGGAGCTGTTTGTATGGTCAACTCTTTGTCATTGTTTACCTTTTGATTCTTTTCTTGGCAGATTCCTAACACTCAAGAAGGTACTGATTGCCTAGTAATGCTATTCCTACTACTAAGGATGGGACAGTTGATTGGTCACAGGTGAGTCTATTACCCTATTTAAGTTTGGCCCTTTTTCTTTAAGCAGATTCTATTAAATATTTGCAATTATACTTTGAAGACATCTGCTTGACATATTTTCATAACTTTTATTTTCTTGAATATATTGTAGGCATGCCAATATCATCACCATGACTTCAAAAATCCTCAAGCTAATCATTTGTATTGCATCAAAACCTAAAACCAGTACGGTGTGAAAAAGTGGTTATTGACATATCTTCTTGATTCCATGCTGCAAATTTAATTTTCACAAGCACCTGTCCACAGAATAAAAAGGCGGGAACCCTAAATGTAGGTCCTATGATGATATACCTGACATTCTGAAGTCCACTGATATTGCAAGTGCCCATCACAAATGCCAGAGATGTTGCATGAAATACCCTCAGTTTGGTGCTCATCAACTCAATGCAACATAAATAATAATGATGGCTAGGAGTTAAGATCTGTAGTATTGTAGTGCTACAAGTTCACCTTCACATGGGAAGATGGTGACAGTCATGGAAACTGAGGTGAGAATTCAATTATCTGTGCTTTCATGTCAACCTCCAAAGTAAGGATGTGAAGAAAGATAAGTTGCATTATAATTGCTGGAACTGCTCTGCTCAACTAATTTCACTTTGAGATTCTTTTCATTTCTGTTCTGCTAAATAAGGGACGTAGACAACAAGAACATTTTCTGCACTTGATATAGATGGATCTTCCAATTTACTGAAAAAAAACTGACTTCTTGATGTAGAGTTGTAGATTGATGGCATGATGCTGGAATGTTGACATTTGAGTTGATCTTTTGGGATTATACCATGCCTTTTCTATTAGTTCTATTTTATTTCCATTTAGAAGGTCTTTAAGTTAAAAGCGTGTCTGTGTTTAGAAATGTCTGGCAAGCTAACTTTTTAAATTGGCTCTACAAAGTTATTGACCATGCTGACGACTAAATTTCTGTGGCTAAAACATAGTGTTGCAAAATTTAGTGAACTTAAAACAAGGCTCTGCAATATTGATTTGTTGACTCATAATTTGTTAAAATCCATTTGATGTTGCATAAACATTAGAGTATTTGAAAATCCCATGTCAAATATATATTCACACTTTCACACGTAGTTCACAATTTTTTATTTTTATTTTTTATTTGAGAAGGAGGGGGCGGGGGGTGGGGGGGGGCATCATATAGATCAGTCTATATGAGGTATTTATTTCCCAGCCGCCGGTTTAAAACCCTCTTCTAATTAACTGGAAAAGCCTGTCGATATTCTGATTTGAATTAGTAGATTGTGACAGAAAAGTAGAAGGTAGGATTATATAAAGTCTTGCTTATGACTGCTAAGCCAGCCACAACTGAGGGCATGATATCTGGAACCGTTGTCGAGCCTAAGGAACACTATATATTGCACATGCATCTATACTGACAACATTTTAACTGTTGCCTATTACTGCCTGCTATATATGTTGTATAGCTGTAGAGGCCTTGTAATCATCGGAATTGTGTTGTCAATGATTTCTTCTCCTCTGTTCCTAGGATTTCTTTGGGAGACCTGCATTCTTGACAGTATCAGGGCAACTAAATGCTGAAACATATGCGTCTGCTCTCTCTGATGTATGAGTTTCTTTGCTCTGCTCAGCCTTTGTGTAGCAGAAATTTGAGTGATCTCACCAGTCTTTGTTCATATAAAATTTGTTAGTGTGTCAAGAATGATGACTAAACAATTCTGGCTTCCAGGTATACACGTTTGGTCCTACTTTTAGGGCAGAAAATTCAAACACCTCAAGACATTTGGCTGAATTTTGGGTACTTGAAATTCCTTGGTTAATTTCATTTCATTAACCAAGCATCATATTAAATATATATATATATATATATATATATATATATATATATTCAAAACTTTGAACTGCCTCTTTTACATTGTTTCTCTTGCAAAGATGATTGAACCAGAGCTTGCCTTTGCGGACCTGAATGATGACATGGCCTGTGCAACTGCCTATCTCCAGTATGTAGTAGGTTTCCTCTTTACATCTATTGACATCTGCTTTATGCTGTCTGTGCAACGGATGTGTTTCTTTTTAATAAACAACTGTTTAATTAGCATTTTTCTTGAGACTAATGTGATGTTTCTATATCTTGCAGGTAAAGTATATTCTTGAGAACTGCAAAGAGGACATGGAATTCTTTAATACATGGATTGAAAAAGGAATTATAAATAGATTGAATGTATGCTCTCTAAACCTTGCATTCTCTGATGCTTGCCAAGAAGAAAAGCATGCAACGTGGTTTCTTAGATAAAGCTTAGGAATGGCAATGGCCCGGGGCGGCCTCTACCGGTCCTCGTCCCCGTTAGCGAAAACCTTCTTGTTCCCGTCCCGTTAAGCCGTTATAGTTAATGGGCGGGGACGGGGATACCCGGCCGAGCAAACGGGTACCTGTTTGGCTGTTTACATAAAAAAATAAAATTATTTCATTAAAATTTTAAAAAATACTAGTAAAAAGTTTTGGCTTTGATGTTCAGTTGTTGTATGAAAGAAGAGAACATGGAGATTCAAACGTGTTTTACTAGATTTTTTAGTATATATATATTTATTTATTTTAAAATTTTAATATATTAATATATATAATTTAAATATATTATTGTAAAGCTAACGAAGACGGGTAAATAGGGATGGGCAGAGGATATCATCTCGGGCTATTTATCCGTTTAGTCATTAACGGCCATTTACCAGTAAAGTGTTTAGACAAGGGATTTTCTGACCCGTTAGAAACGGTACTGGCCGAGTAAATGGCCAAGCGAAAAAAATGCCATCCCTAATAAAGCTTCTGCAGTGTTTCTTGATGTAGCTTCTCAAGACTTTAGATGAACATCATTGAAAGCATTTTATAAATATATTTTTTAACTTGTTGGCAGGATGTGGTTGAGAAGGACTTTGTTCAGTTGACTTATTCTGATGCCGTCAAACTTCTTCTTGGTGCAAAAGAGAGATTGAGTTCCCGGTAATGCATGCCAAGTTTTTAATAAACAAATATTCTAGCCTGTTTCTTTCTTTTCCTGTTTTGGGTTTGGGTGGGGTTACTGAGCCTGTGGGACTAGTACAACATTGCTCAACCCGATAAAACCTCCATCTATGACTCAGCAGTTGGTTTGAGCATGCATCTATTGAGTCTTACAGACCAACAAATTGCTCCCGTGTCACTCTTACTGTGCCTGACTGTACTGTATCTTTGCCTATTTGTGCTTCCAAATCTTACCTTGCTTGCATTAGAAATTCACCTTGCATGCCACTGCAACAGAGGTGTTTCCATGGAACGAATTCAGAGAGAATTGAGCACACGCCCTCCACTTCAAGAACATGGCACCAGACCAACTCATCTTGGAATGCTTTGGCTAACTTATGATTTTTTGTGATAACACTAAAAGTGATATTCTCTCATAACATGGCTAATTACACATTTGTTATGCTACCTGGTTCTGTACTTTTTCAGCTTCTGCTAGACCATAACTGGTTTGTGTAACTACTTATCACCCATGTTATCACAAGGACAGATTTAATTATCATCTGATAATATTGTGTCATCCCATCTTAATGTTTGGTCTGCGCTGGCACCGTGGCATGCCATGCATTGGCATGCAACCAGCCAGCATCATGCTGGTATTAGGTGCCATATAAGGTGCTGGCTTGGGATGTGCTAGTCCATGCTGATTGCCCCAAATTGCTCTTCAAATCATGTTTGTAGAATGACATCACAATTTTGATATATTTTGACCTCAGCACATCGAAAAGATTCAGCTTTTATTCTTAGAAAGGCTGTTCGGAGAACCTCGTTAGGAACATTGTCCAGATTTTCATTGCCGTAAAAACTTCTGATGTGAACTGAGCCAATTAAGTACTTCCTCTCAAATGTTTTGATTTCTGTTATTTCAGAGCTTGTTCTAAATTTCTAACTGCATCAAATTCATATACACCTGGCTCTTTAAGCCCATAACTAGAAAAAACAAGCCAATCTGGAGGTGCATAGAAACAAAATTGGATGTACCTTCATACTATGGCCAAGTCAAATAAACTATAATTTCCATATAGCAATCTTCATACGGTACCTTACATGGAAGATAGCATGACAGTCATTTGACTTGTGGAATTGGTAGTTATTTCTGATGCTATTCGCAGTTACAGCTTGACCAAAGCAGACTAAGCAGTTAAAAAGACCGTAGCGTCCAACTATTTTGATTTGCATGAAGGTAGCCATATGCCCAACTTTTCTGGGCATAGGCAAGCACATTCTCTGTTTGCATGTGCTTATCTTTTGTCCAGAAAGCCTTTCTACTGCTCACAATTATCGTATCAGGGTTTACTGAATATTTCGTGTCATTTGGATTCCTTCTAGAACTAGGTTTCTTCTACTTATCTCTTTGTCAAGGAACCATATTTTTGTGTATAGTCATTCCATTTGCTAGTAAATATCTGTTACCAAAAGTTTTGCAAGCAACCATGAACAACCCCCTCCCCAACCCAACGCGCGCGCGCAGAGAGAGAGAGAGAGAGAGAGAGAGAGAGAGAGAGAGATTTACATGAATACTGCAACTTTGATAGGTAAAGTGGGGGCTGGATTTGCAAAGTGAACATGAACGATACATCACTGAAGTTGCTTTTGCTGGCCGACCTGTAATTGTCAGAGACTATCCTAAGGTATGTCTTACTTCAAGGCTTAATCTCATTCATGTCATGGTTGCACTGATATGCTCCTGGTCTTATATGCTTAAAATTGTTTTAGGAAATTAAAGCTTTTTATATGCGGCAAAATGATGATGGGAAGACAGTTGCTGCTATGGACCTATTGGTTCCTAGGGTAAGCCACATAAGTAATTATTCTATATCTTAAATTCATCTTATGTCTTGTATGCATGTTTCGTAGTGGTAAGAGAACAATTTTCTGAGAATTCATTTCTTAATATGCATTCAAATGCATTAGTGGTTCTCTTGAAGTGTAGGTATGATAGACGCCCTGTTCATGCATGGACAGTTGTTGCAGATTGTGATGTGAGGTCTACAAAACACTGGATCAGCAGATTAACCAAAGAAGGGAAGTGGAGAAATTTCATGTAGATTACAGTCATCCTAGGCGTATGACCATGCTAGTTTGGAACAGGGCATGTCTGATCTAGACCTGATCTGGTGACGTCTGAGGTGATTACTCCCAAGCCATTGGCTGATCGGGTTAGGTTGGCCTACAAAAAAAATATTTAGACCAAATAGGCCATTTTGGTTGGGCTGGGTCAAGCATGAGCAGACCCAATCCAAAATGTTTGGGTCTGAGCTGGACTGTGTATATGTTTGGGTTGTGCATTTCTTACCATCTCTTTGATCTAACAGTAATAGAGCAAATAGTTTGAAAGGTTTATGGAATCTCACAACTAGCAATCCTTTTATAGCTAAAAGCATAATAACAAGTAATGAAATACAAATCCATGGAAAACATAAGACTAAAAGGTTGCCAACTTAATGCTGGTGTGCAATCATTTCATTGGTTATGATGTTCTTCAAAGTCTGCCCAGGGATGTTGGAATAGGAATTATAAAGAGCAACAACCAATTATTAGTGCCTTTACAAGAATTGCTACTTTGAAGAAAAACCAAAATGTTACTTGAAGATAACTGACCATTATGATATTTTCAAGAGTGATGCCTTTGTTTTTATTTAGAATTCTTCACTTCCTTCTAAAGAAAAGCATTACATCTGCTGCGCCACAAGAAATATAAATATGTTCTGGTGGAAATTAATATAGCATGCCTTCAAAATGGAAAGAAATGGCCTTTATAGTTCAAACCCATCTCAAGGCATCATGATTTTTCTGTTTTTTATTGAAGTGCTTTTTGTTAACTTCAGCATAATGACCATTTTCATTTCAGGTGGGAGAGCTTATTGGTGGAAGCCAAAGAGAAGAACGCCTTGAACATCTTGAGAGTCGTCTGGAGGAGCTAAATCTGAATAAAGATAGCTACTGGTGGTATCTTGATCTTCGCCGTTTTGGGTCAGGTTGGAGGTTTTACTCATCTTTTAAATTTTTTAAAAATAATCATCCAGTATGTTGCATTGATGCATTGGTATCATGACTGGTGGCATCCTGGTTTGTGATTGGCACAGTAAGTACTGTGTCATGCCAATGCTGGGCATGAAGTGGCATGGCTGCATGCCATGCTACTGTTGTGTGCTAAGAAGGCACTGGCACGATACATCATGCTGCCTTATGCATGCGGACCAGCACCTTAATTCACGATAGATAGTCATGCAGTCTTGTATGTGCTTGGGTGTGTACTGGAATGCACAATTACTCTTTCAATGAAGCATTTGCACATCAATGGCTAACGATGTTTTACCATCTAATCTGGAATTTTATAAATCAAGTTTCTCTATTTTTTTCCTCTTAAGGACCTTACTACTTGTCAGAAGTGAGATGCTACAAACCATCTGTTACCATATTCATCCAGGTTTCTTAGGTTGTCTTGCTACTTTTGCATCCTTGACTCAAATTGTTATTAGCACCTGATCAGCTGGTCGTGGTTTGATGAACACAATAAGTTAATGTCAGACAGCTTAGTTCCCTCATGCACATATAGGAGTTGGATCTAAATTGGGTGAGAGATGATAATTTGTGGCTTGATGGGGAGAATATAAGCTCTTTGATGGCATCAGGAATGGGTCGTGGGAATTTGTCAGATTTTCGAAGTTCATGCTTAGTTGTAACAACGGCAAGATGCCAATGATAAGGACATGGATCTAATTTGGTTAGTGCTGATAATTCTGTGGCTTGATGGGGAAAACAGAACCTCTTTGATCGCATCATGAATGGTGCATTAGATTTTGTTAGCTTTTCAAAGTTCATGCTTAATTGTAACAATGGTAACATGCCAATATTAATCAAATGAGAAGGAATATCTGCATGGTCATTTATCTGGACCTGTGCCTAGCTTAAAGTGACACAAGCATCCGTTATATGACATTTGGTTGGAGACTTCTTCGGAGCCACTCCTACCTGTGAACATATGGTGCGGGCATGTAGTTGGTTTCCCCAAGGATTTGGTTGGACACTTTCTTGATTTCTGTATTCATCCCTTCAGGTATGCGCCAAGGAAAGTAGGCTCAGCATAGACCAAGTCTAGGATAGAATGAACTACATGGTTCTAAACTATAATCAATTTCGGTATCTCTATACAAGCCAACATGTCTTAGAACAACTTCAAGAGCAATTCTACATGCAGAATTTTCATGGAGCTATATGTAGACCAGAAAAACATTTAGGCATAAATGATGTGAAATCATCTGCTTAAAGTTCTGATAATCATTGTTGAACTTTTGATGAAACTGATAGTTGCATCCTTTTAATCATCTTTGATCAAGACTGATTTAAACGTTCCTTTTTTTTATATTTTAAGGAATTTATCCAATATTCTGATGTTGTTGGCTTCCCGAGAATTCCCTCTTATCTGGATCTTTTATATACTTTAATTTTTGGCTTTCAATTCTCCTAGGATTTTGTCTGACATAGTTAATGACTTGAATCCTTACTCGGTTGATGACATCAATCACGGCATTCTGTGATGGAATTGAACGAAATTATCTTTCACTTGTCCCTGTCTTTTGCTGGTGAATCTACTTTTGATGCACTTTTAAGAGAGATTGTGGATGAAATTTTATGTATAAACGTGCCCATTATGGTAGAAGTATGCAGCTTGTACCATTCCACTTGTGCTTTATTTCATATTTGTTGTTGAACTTTGCACTTGGTATAAAACTATTTTAGCTGGTTCATGAGTGGAATTCTTGGTGAATCTTGCTGCTTTTTGCCTGTTTCAGTTCCTCATGCTGGATTTGGTTTGGGTTTTGAAAGGCTCGTGCAGTTTGCAACTGGAATTGAGAACATAAGGGATGCAATCCCTTTCCCCAGAGCTCCTGGTTCAGCTGATTTCTGAAACCCAGAACCATGATATATGGCTAAAAATTATATTCTTTACCCATTTCAAATGATCATGAGGTATACGTGATGCTCTATTATCAGTTTTGTTTCCTGGATCTGCAAATATGAAATACTGAACTATGGAAAAAAAGTCACTCAGATTCATACCGGGGGATTTCACAGGCTTGTTATTGTGCACATCTCAAACTTGTCAACAATTTGATGAAAAACAAGATGCTCTGGTAATATTGATGCATCCTCAGCTGTATTTGTAAATTTTGTTGCAGAATGGCTGAACATTTGGAATGTTTACTGTTACATTTTTCATTAATTTAACCCTAGATTATTTCTTACCTAAAAAATATAGCTTCAGAATTGTTGGTTTGGCATGAAAGAACTGCCATGCGATGGAATAACCAGGTGCAGTGTCGTGCTTGTGTGGATGCATGGCAATGAGAAAGATGCTGTAACCATAAAAATAATAATGCAACAGTTTTCTCTCACGAACTCTGTTCAATTAGATCTTCTCTTAATTCTCCGGTTAGAAACACGAGATAGAGATGGCAGGAGCACGTTCACTCAAGAGTTGACCTCTGGATCGTTGGGTAGATACTGAAATGAAATTGATAGTCATATATGAAGGATGTGTGAAAAATGTGACAGTGGTTTTTCAGTTTCGATTGCTCGAGTTCCTGTACTTACTGTTTCTTGGTCTAATGGTATTTCATGCAATATTTAATACGGTATAGCTAGCTTGAATGGCGCTCCGTGCCCAATATTGCATGCCTCTGTTTTCTTTATATAATATTTTCCATAGGGTTTTAACATCCAATTATCTGTTTTGTAGTTTGAAGCCTTGTAGGCGTTTATTTAACAGAGACAGTGGCTCTGATATCCTAATAAATTTGGCCAAAATGGCGGAAAGCTGTTGAAGATATACCACAACGGCTTGAACCAAAGTCGCTAAATGACTATTCTAACATGTCTTGTTGCTGAAAGGCATCTAGGCATTAGCGGCAAGACAACCAGGCAATGGAAGGATGCCACAAACTCCGCGGTTGAACTGGCTGATTCATGGGGCAATTTATTGACTGGCATAATGTTACCTGATTCACAACCGTTCTTGATTCTCCACCCACAAATTGGACTGGAGATAGGATCAGTGGGGAGCAGACCTAGAGCAACTCTGATGAGTTAGTGGCAGGGCTGAAAAAATGAGTCCGATAAAGATCGGATAGTAGTATATCTATATTTATATCCATATTTTTCAATAGATACAAATATGGATATTAAACGGATATTAAAATTTATTTTCATATTTGTTCTAAACGGATACGATTGGATATTAAGGATATCCATATTTGTTATATACGGATACAGATATAGAAACCTAAGTCTCTCTTTTACCTAGGCTTCCTGAAATTCTTTCTACACATGTTTGCACATCATTCAGTCACTTTTCTCTCAATGTAAATTGGAACAAAAACATTGAAATCCACTCTGATATGGTTAATAGGGTAATATTAATAATAAAGGATGAAGATACGATTTTTTGATTAAATATTGAAATACAGATTTAATTAATTTTTTATTAGATATCTAAATTTGTACTTGATTAATTTTTTGATTAGATATCTGAATTCGTTCGGATTCGATTCGACTGACAAATAAATATCCAAATTTAATATAATTTAAATACAGATACGGATGCAGTCAAAGTTTATCTAGCTCTAGTTGAAGTTTATCCATTCTGTTTCAGATCTAGTTAGTGGTAAGTTAATTCAACCGTTAATAATTATGCCAATTCATCATCAAGCTTAATACGATAAGAATCAAAATCCTTAACCATATCAACAAGCCAAAATGATATCAACAAGCCAAAATGCCAGACGAAGGTAAAGATAACATAAAAAATGTCTGTTTGATTGCCTTTTAAACGCCAAAAAAAAAGGTAACATTCGAGTTCTGCTGGCCAGCAAGACCACCGAGGTCCTGAAAGAAAGAAATAAGAAAAAGAATGCATAAAAGTGGAGCATACTCTAAGGTTGTGTTTGATATGATGGATAAGGAGAGATATTTTCTGGATATCCCTCCTTATCCCCAAATACTATAGCTACAGGGGATAGTGCTAAAAAAGTTTAACCAGAAGGGATAACCATGGGTTATCCCCTGAACTTATTCCCTAGGGAACCCAGGAATAACTAAAGTTATCCCTTGATGGCAGAGTGATAATTTTAAAAAAATGCTTATCCTCTCAGCTATCCCCTGGATAAATGCTATCCCGTACATAGCAAAAAAGCTATCAAACACCGCCTAAGGGTCACATTTAATTCTTTTCTAATTCTACCAAGCCAGCCGGCAGTATGTTATGTGAAATCCAAATCATATCGCTTGTGCTACTAAGCCTTTTGAATGAAATACAAATGCCTTCCATTTTGGTAGCACAAAACGCTTAGATAGTGCAAGTGCTCATCGACTAAACATGGAAAGACAAAGTTATTTATTTATTTATGAGGAAAGGGTCTGTGATCGGTTGCTTTAAAATTTCTTTGCAAACCCCTTCAGAACAGTTGGTAATCCTCGTTTTCCAATAAATCAACAAATTATCTGTACAGGTGGGATTCACTTTTTTTTTTTTTTTGCTGTAGTGGGCGTGCAAAGACGGCAGCATATTGCAGGAATAATCCAAATTGATGATGTATATATCCAGCTCTCCCATTCGACTTATCAGGTGGGAAGGGTAAATGCTGACCAGATGCAATCACATGTCACCAAAATGAGCATCAGACAGCTACATATTAGAAATGAACCTCATGAAGGTCCTCCCCCATTATCTCCACCGTTAAGCTGAAAAGATGAACTGCCCAGATGAAAAGATGATGAACTGCTGGGGATAAAATTTGATGACACACCAAGTCCATCTCTTGAAGGCTTCATTTCAGTCGTTTTATAGGTTAATGTGTCACCGTAACCGCCATCCCACGATGCAGCCCGTGTATGAGAAGAAACGGAACGACTACGATTTTGTAGTGCTGCCACATCTCCCTTGTTTCCATAAGGGGCAATATTATTCATGCTTGAAATCCGTTGCATGGATGATGGTACCGACGGTGACAGTGCTGAAAATGATTTTTCTTTAGCTATTGATGTTGAAGGTTCTTTGTTGGTTGTAGCTTCCTGAATGCTTTCTCCTGCTCTGTCAACTGCCTGTTCATCAGAAGTTGCAGGTATGCCTGGAACAAATAATTTGGCACCAAGCACTGGTTTAACAGATGAAGCAGAAGGCGATTGGAACGAATTTGTCATGATCCCCCGACCCTTGTTGAATGTATCAACATACCTGAGAACAGGAAAAGGTGATATACCGTTATTTTCATCCATAGAGGAATGCTTGCAAAGCAGCAGTCGATTGATTAAATCTAGATGGGAACAATATGAAATTTACCTTGATCGAACCCCCATTCTGCCACGGACTGAGAATTGGTTGGGGCTGGGTGACATGGGTGGAATACCTGAACCATGTTCTGAGGGTCTGGCGGATTTTTTTTCTGACCCTCCATTAGCTGTTATGGATGGGCTCCTAAAAGGACTGTTTATGTTGTAATATGACTGGCCATTCTGGAAAGATACAGAAGTTGGAGGTGGTGGTAGGGAAGCTTCTTCGGCTGGAGGTCCAGCACCTTCTTCCACCCATCTTTTGAGTTTTCATCATAATAAAATTTGTTTCTTTCGCCCAATTTTGCCTGCATTAGTGATTCAGCAGATATACAATAAATACGAGATAGATAAGATGCTTGAACATATGCAAATGGAACATATCAGAAAAAGTATATACCTGGCGATCAGGGCGGGATCTAGACACCCACCCCATGGTCGTCTGAAGAACCTGAGAGCCAAAGCGGCCGAAACGGAATGGTCCACCTGACAGCAATGTTTGGCCTTGCGAATCAGGTGAGTTTGCATCTTTTGATGGATCCTGCATGAAAATGGTAGAAGATTTTTTTAACAAATTCTGAAAAATACACATTTTATGACTAAAGGATGGCTCGAAAAAAACAAAAAGACCCAAGAATATTTGCTAAGAACCAACACGCTACTTAAGAAGGGAAGAAGAACCAAAATGGTCAATAGGAGAAATTTGCAAAACCGTGAACTTATAATACTTGGAATGAAAGATAAATATGACATTGAAATCAAAGTTTGCCATACCAACTTGTACCATACCAGTAAGGTATCAGTACATTACCGAGTTTCGATTTGGTACAAACCGAACCGGTTTAAGCTGACTCATACCCATCCGGTACCGAGTGATTAAGAGTGATTGGCACCTTGTTATTATGGAATGCAGATCAATGGGTATTGATCTATACCATAGGATGCTGATTGAAATACTTAAAGAAATAAACCACCTGTTTAGAGTTTCTGCTAAAATCTGGCTCAGAAATGCTTCTACTGTGTATGGTCTTCCTACTTCCATTGACTGTCCATTCACTTATGGCCCCTACAGATCCCGATGGGATTAATGATGACATGGCCATTGTAGATTGACTGTTTACGACTTTTGGGGCTACTGAGTAGCTTTGTTTTCCATCTACTCCATTCTGTGGCATTGGAGGCAAAGACGATGCTGGGGTACCCATGATACGGTGAATGGTACTATCAATAGATGTAAATAATTTGCCAACAAGATTTGCAGGAGCTAAACTTGCACTGTAAGCACCCTGGAAAAGAAACAGTACAAAGGGATTAAAGATTGCACTTTAATTAGAGAAATTGTAGCTGATATATGGTGGCTCAGAATATGATACATGTTGATGTGTTCGTATCCGCTCCTCAAGGGAAGATAGTAATGATTTCCACATTTCTACTTCAGGAGCACTTCTGGAATTTTTGAGCAACTTCAGAGTTGCTTGACAATACCTGCATTAACCATGAAAATAGCGGTGGAGGAAAAATCAAATGTCAGGGCAAAAAAGAAAAAAGGAAAAAAACTTGCCACCTACCTTAAAGATTCAGAAACTTTTCCCACTTCAGCAAGCATGCAGGCATAAACAAGCTTATATGGTTGAAACGGTAGCAAAATGAATTGAGAGTTTCCAAGCACTTTTGAATATTCATATAATTCTGTCCGCTGCAAGGATTTTTGACATGTTGAATCAGTCTATGAATCCAAAGTGACATATGCAAGCAGCAGTGAATTTCTTTGTCAGATATATCTAAATGTCAGACATCACATTAGAAAGTATAAATTTAAAACACTTTGACAGGAAATTGATAAGTGTACGCATCATACACTGCAGATGACAACAGAAAAAATAAAAACATCATAGCACTAATGGACTAAAGTGTTGTTTGCATATGTTCGTAGAAAATGTTGCCTCCGCCAACATCAGATTATTCATGAACCAAAAGTTTTGTTGGAACAGAAAGATTGCAAATCTCTTCGATGAACTTGCTACTAATAATTGAAGGAGACCACCCACTATATTTTATTTGACAATGAAGTCAAATTTAATGGTAACCCAAAAACAAAGTTGAAAGCAAGTATGGAAATCTTTAGGCATAGAGTTAAAATAAAGAAATTTCATGGAATGTAACTTAAAGCAGAAGAATGTCAGATCAAAATTGATAGCTAAGAAAAGCAATTCCATCTCTAATTGGTAAAAAATGTCAGATGCATGAGTTACACTGCAACTATTCATGGCATTAACGACTTTAAATAAATTAGATAGATGACAACAGTATAGATTGCTAATTAGTAATCAGACTTCTCCAATACCTACATTGTGTTACATATGATGCTACTTTTATCTTTAAAAGAGAGTCTATATAACCATTAACTGGTAAACACATTATTATATGTGCACCAATCAAAACGAGCACACCACTGGGTGATGCAATTGACTATTAACCACATTATCATGAGCAGCATAAAAGAAAGCACATAAATCACTACGGTATAGAATAAAGTAAAATTGACATAAAAAGGTTGAAGTGTTGCATATGCTGATGAATTCACTGACTGGTAATTTCTTATTTAAAATGACACCCTTACTTGCATTTTGGACTGAAAGATGGACAGATGCATATCTAACACCTATGGAAGAAAATAAGCCAAAGGCCAATTAGTATATGACCTGAATGGCCTCAGGACTGGCATATGTTCTAGGAAACTTCCAGTGGTCTGCACCAATAAGGCACATTCTTGCACTGTCAGAGTATGACTCAAAGGCAGCTTCTGCAACCAAGTAGCAGGTGTGTGCAGCGGTTATCTGTATCACCATAAGACACGCTATAATAAGAATTCTTCAGACTACCAATTCTTCAATGAAATCAGATAGATACAAGGTTAATACAAACCTCTCCTTTCTCCTTCCATAAGCAATCTCCAAGATGAACTATCACCAATTCATCATCTTTTGTCCTATTTGCAGTTATGATGGCCAAATTCTCTTTCCAGTCATCAAGCATGCCATCGGCTGGTACCTATATTCCATCAAGGAAGCCAGGTGAGTTCATCTTGCACAACAACTCCAACCATAGACTTTAATGAGCTTCACACATAAGTTGACAATAAACCCGAGTTACTAATAGAAACAAAACGACTATCCTGTTCCAAGTAACCTGTTCTTAGTTTGCCAATGGATGAAGAACAAAGGTGATACCTCCCATAATTCACAAAGTAAACATAAGGTTACAATAGCTCAAAACCTCAACCCAAAAATAGAATCATTTACAAACTATTACAACCAAATCCTTTCCAACAGAAACTGAAGATTCCCCTGAGGAAAATGCCACATACTATACAAACACTATTCGAACAGTATAAGCAGCATATACTTAACTAGAAAGAAAGTGATTTTTTGTACTTGAAGAAATTATCAAAAGATAAATAACCTTAGTAGACTGTTGAGCTGCAGAGTCAGCACCAGAAAAACTAGTGTTGGTGGAGCTCTCCACAGAAAATACTTCTGCAGGTTGCCCAGCAATAAGCAGGCATAATGTCCGCAAAGGTGATCCGGATATGAACTGATGATGTGCCATTTGCCTCACAGTGTCAACATAAAACTGCATTTAGTTGACCAAACAATAATATATTTCTTGCTTTAGAAAGACATTCTCGTAGATAAGCAGCCACTGTAAATAAATGAAAAGGCAATAATAAAATAATTACAATGTCAGATTCATGAAGGTGAAAGTGCCACAAACCTTCTCACCCAGCTGTGCTGCAAGAACAAGAGCAGGGCCCCACAACTGACCTGCTTGTGCACATTGCAGAGCCTCTTTCCTTCTGGCAGAAGCAAGAAGGTTCTGTACTTCAATAGCAGTTGCCTAAAACAAGCACATGCATTGTTATATGCTTTTGAGTTAAGAAATTAATTAAACAAATTTTGATGAATTGAGAGATACCTGAGTATGTGCTTCTGAAGGTACATTTTGCATACAATGAGTGAAGGAACCATACAAGGAACCATTCTTGCTAGCAGAGGCAAAAAGCTTAGTCACTGCTGCCTGTGGTCCATCAGGGTCCTATCAAAATTAGGAAAAAAATCATCAGCCATGAAAGGAAAATAAAATAAAAAAGGGTTTAGACAAATTTTTGACACACTTTCATTCCCCCCTCAATGAAATATAATTTGGCAATCCTGAAATGACAAAGATTTCCAATTTTTAACTTACATGCTTTCCTATTATATACACTGCTAACGATGATAATGTATTCGCAGATTCAAACATTACGAATCATCCCTGTGCCAGTAGGTTGCCAAACAAACAAGCTGGTCATGAGCAGATCGTGTTCAACTCAAAATTCAGCTCAACAAGGTCACACCCAATCAATAAATGATATAAGTTCAAGCCCAATGATTTGAGCTACAAATGACACTAGCTTGAGATTTGCCTAGCGTGTGTTCCTCTTGATTAAGACCAAAAGAGAAACAAATATAATACCATTAATAAAGAACACAGTAACACAACCATTATATTAATATGTAATGTTTGAAATATTTATAAATATTTCAGCCCTTGGATTAAGATGTAGTGGCTAGAACAAAGAATGACCAAAAGATCCCTTTAAATAACCCGACCCAGCCCTAGCTCCCATAGTGTTCTGTTGGCGGCCAACCCTTGTTCCCTCTTCTAAGTACAATCCCTTCCCTCGTTTTTCATCAATGAGTCAAAGCTTCGACCCTTTCTTGGTGGCAATGGAGACTTCGGAGGAGATTGATCTCCACTGTTTTTCCTCCTCGGCCTTGCTTACATCAAGCCGTCGTATCTTCATCCAGCAGTGGAAAAAGGATTTAAGAGCTCAACTGATCACAGATGGCCAATATTTAAAAACTCTAGAAAAGTCCTTGGATGACGACTATCAAATCAAACTATGGCTACTATTCTCCACACCTTTTCCTCCCTTTCTTATCCTAACCTTATCCTTAATTGAGCCAAGCTTGACCAAATATAAGCTAAGCTCAAGCCAAGCCTCCTCAAACTTGTGACAGACATGAGCCAAGCTCAAGCTGTGGTTGTTGATCATTAAGCTTAGGGCCAGAATAAGACAGTCATTGTGACATATCCTACTGACATTTGGCAGGCTCTAGCACTGAAGGCTATGCAAGTCTAGAATAACTTTTCGCAACTATGTTACAAGATATTGGGCAAAAAGCTAAATCCAAGGTTTTAGTTTGTGTATATCTATACTACAACAAGCAATAACTAAATTATGACTGACACAGTAAGCACTTCTCTTTATCTACTGAAGAGGCTAAATCTATCGTCCAGCCCAACAAAAATATGAATATTCAAATTTCCTCCTTGAGATCAAAACTCTATTTTTATGTAGTTACAAGTACTAAAGAAGACTATGATGACAATGCCTCCTCAAAAATTCATCAGAGCTCTAAACCACTTATTAAGCTAAAGCAAGGCTAGTTCAACAACAAGGTAGTGTGTCCCTTTTTTCTAAACTTATCATGCAAACTGCTCCCATTATGTTGTGTACAAGTTTAGAAGTGATAAGATCCTGCATAGAAAGGTCATCTTGGAGAAATCATGCCAAAGAGAAGTTATAATCTTGGATTTGAGACTTCCAACCCAGGAAAAGAAAATGCCATATAAACTAGCAAGCAGGTATTATGAACCACAGCTAGAAATGTTATGAAGAAAACTATCAAGTGGCTTGACATTGCAAATATATAGATTTAAGAAAAATCAAATTGTAACTGCAATAAATGGAACACTACAGGGAAAGATTGCAACTCAATGGAAGTTATATAACAAGGCACACGATGAAGATCACCCATACGTTTACCTCAACTGATAGATCAGCACCAAAAGGAGTTCGAAGTTTTCCATAATGCTGATATAATATTTTCAGAAATGAAAGAAGCAATCTCAAAAGTTCCCCTTCTCTAATTTCCATCAAGGTAGATTGACATTGCGCTATTTTCTCATCTATCCATTTATTTACATCCTTTGCTGTCGCACTCCCACCAACAAGTGGGCCAGGAAAGGACTGTTGACACAAAGCATGGAAATAATGACAACAACCAGTCATGTTGCTTGAGGCATCAGTTTTATCCATGACAGTTTCCCTCAAGCCAAGAATTGAGACTGTTCCCCCTATAGCGCCCTTCAAAGAATAGATGAAATGGGTTAGTTGCATGACTGAAAGATAATAAAGTTCTTAACATTATAGAGATACATATTAAATGGTTAACTAGCCTGGTTCCAAGAAAACGATTCTAACATTTAAGAAAGTGCAATTATGGGAATCAAATCATAAATGACTGTTTTGAGCCTCACATGGCTGCCATAATTCGATTTTGAGCCGAAAGAGCAAGAATCTTTCATGACTATGAGTTTCCCACCAAATCCGAAGGAAACCAGAGCATGTGGTGGACGCCCAGCTGATGGCCATCCTACTTTAGGAGCATAAGAAAATGGAAAGGAAGATGCATTTTCACTCTGAATTGGTAGCTGAGCATAGCTGATTGAATTTTGATGGGCATGGTAGCTCTCAGACAAATGTTCCTGCAAGCTCTGCACCACCTTTGGCTGATTAAACTGGTATGTTCTTTCTTCAGGAATAAAGCTTTGAAATTCAGTGGCACTACTATGGTCACCATAATTATGGCCTGAATCCAAGGTCTTATAACCTTTTTGATAATCCATGTAGTCCACACAACCTGTTGAACTATAGGAGTTCCCTATTCTCTGATTTCCAGAGAAACCTGTAACACCCTTGCTGACTTGGGCTGGCAGCCACGTAGTTTGTTGTACATGACTACTACGACTACTCCCAGATCCATTCCAGTGTGCGGCCATATCCTGGCTACCATGGCCCTTTGTGGTACTCTGCTCATGCTGGCCAACTTCATTGGATAAACTGGAATTCTTTGTTGCTGCAAAGCCATCCGAAGCCTTTAATTCTTGACTCAACTGATCCTGAACATTACCAGTTGTCTTCTGAATGGCCTGAGCGTATGATTCAAAGGTCTGCCACTGTTGGGTGTTTATGTCATAATACCAACCAGGGTATTGAGGATCAAATATCATATTAGGTGGGTACTGAGTATTGTCTTGCGAAACCTGGTTCCAGCTAGAAATGTTACCTGTCAAATGATCCTCAGCTATAGTTCCAGTTATTGACTTAGCAGTTTGCTGCAAATAAGATATCTCAGATCTCTGGTCAGAAACGTTCCCATTGCCAGCTCCCAAAATCTTCTCTTGATAACTCTCTTGCATGCTTTCGCTTGCCACATTGCAGTTCTCCAATTGCGCTGTTGCTGCTGCATCATAACCATCAATTTGGTACCAGTGGCCAGTATTCGTATCAAACTTCCATCCAGGATAGACTTTTTCCCAATTCTGAGGGCCGTTTGCTTCAGTAATCTGCTCGTTAGCCAAGCCATAATATCGGGAATCTTCCTGTCCGAAGGAACCAAGGAATGTGCTTATATCAGCAGCTGAATTTTCTGCAAGACTAGATTTCTGGTGATCAGGCCCATCCAAATTCTCAGTGAAGAAGGCTGTACCAGATCCAAATCCACCCGAATCACGCTGTAGTGAATCCACATTGAACGCACTCCATTGCACCTCCTTTACACTGGTCCCCTTTGATGTACTGCTCTTGCCCATCGACGAACCTGGCGAGCCGATCTCTGTCATTGTTTCTTGGTTCTCCTCCGAACCAAACGAGGCTGCCCTAGTGGCAGCAGGCAATGATGGCGGTGATCCAACCTCCGATTTCTTCTCCTCGGCAACAGCCGCCTGCATGACCCCATTTTCCTGACGAACTTTCTCACTGGCGGCAAATTGGGCATTCGCTGAATCCTCCAATGAAGCACCCACATCACCTATGCTCGCATTGGCGATTTCTCTTGCCTTGCTGGCGGGATCAGAACCAGATCCGGCAATGCTGAACTGATCGTCGACGAGCTTGTCAAAGAAATCTTCATCTCTCTGATCATCTGCCAGAAATGGTGAGGACGCCATTGGATTGAAGAATAACAGCAATGGAGCCAAATATCCGCCTCCTGCCCCAGTAAGAGCAGAACGCAAGTGTCTATGGATCCCCACCGATTCAAAAATCCTCAGATCTATCCATCTTTCGACTCCTTTGTCCCAAAAAAAAGGCTCTGCGTCGATCTCCGGCTCCTACTACGAAATTAGGATTCCTCCAGGAAAAATCCGAGAGCGGTAGGATCAAAGTGAGCGAGATCTCGGTTTTCACCAGGTTTCTTGCGAATCTGGGACCAAAAACGACGGGCAAAAATGCACATTTCTGCGGAAACCGAGCAGAGGAATGGAGGAGATCGTGGTGGCTTACCAAAGGAGGCAATGAACCGCAGGTCCAAAGAACTTTAGAATGATCGAGGAGGAGCAAGAAGAGGAGGGGCTCTCGTTTTCGAACTTTAGAATGATCGCAGGAGGCGATGAATCGCAGGTCCAAAGAACTTTAGAATGATCGAGGAGGAGGAACAAGAGGAGGGGCTCTCGTTTTCGAACTTGCCGACGCCTTACCACAAACCTGGACTTTGTTTCCCTTAGCTCTCGCTCATGTGTACCGTTTATTCTATTATTTATTTATTTATTTTACCGCCAAATGTTAGAATAAAATTGGACCAGATGATGTTAGATCTTGAAGTGGGCCAGAATAGATTTCTTACCATAAACTTGGGGAAAAGCCCTTGTACACCCACTCCAGGGCACTAAATTCTATATGAACTGCATCGTTTTTGCTCCACATAAATTCTATATAAGTTAATGCGATAAAATAAATAAAATAGTAAAAATATTATCTTAAATTTTAATATAACATGTATTAATATCTATTTAATTTTTTTAAAAAATTTATGTATAAATTGGTGCATATTTTCTAAATAGATATTATAATTTTATAACTATAGTATCATAAATTTATAACAGGGATGTCGTTATTTTTTTTTTTTTTTTGGCTTTCTGAGTGTCTTAATTTTATAACTATTATATCATAATTTTACAACGTGCATTAATACCCGTTCAATTTTTTTTTTTAAATTTGTGTAGAGACACGAATGGATGTCGTGGTATCATAAATTTACAACTGAAATGTCGTAATTTTTTTGGCTTTCTTAATGGGTGTCTTAGTCTTATAACCATGGTATCATAATTTTATAATTAAGTATCATTTTAAATTTCAACGTGACGTGCATTAATATTAGTTCAATTTTTTTTTAGAATTTATGTATCGACACGTTTTTCTAAATCATAATTTTATAACTACGGTGTCATAAATTTATAACTAGGATATCGTAATTTTATAATTATGGTATCATAATTTATAACTGGAGTATCATAATTTTTTTTCATCGAAATATCGTAAAGCTGTCTTAACATTTTTAAATTAGTACCGTAATTTGACAACTGGGATGTCTTAATATTTTTTTGAAAGGTAAGCTGTTCCATTAGAGAGTATATTACTTATGAATTCAAAATTTTTGCTATCCCATTTCATCGTGTTAAGCCATATAGAATGCATGTTGATCAATAAAAAAATGATGTAGTCCCCATAAAATTTGCTACGCCCTATGGGATGTACAAAATCTTTTCCAAACTTGGACTTCGTTTCCTCGTTCTCACTTCGTTTCCTTTATGCTTTTTTTTTGGTACAAACGGGCAATCACACAAGTCTAGTGCGAGTCAACCCAGATACATCAGAGTACAAAATTTGCTACAGTAGACTAGGACAGGGGTCGCCCGATCTTCATATCCATGATCCAGCATGCTGAGCCGCAGAGGTAGCCGCCCAGTCCGCCGCCATATTGGCTTCACGATATATATGACGAATCTGGACAGAACCAACCTCCCGTAGCATAGACCAAATATCCCTTATGATCGGATTAGAAGGACCAACAAAGCAATTCTCCTTCTGCAGCCAAGAAATGACCATCATAGAATCACCTTCAATCATGATCCTATGAGCGTGGAGAATCCGAATAGTATAAGAAATACCTGCCCAAGCAGCATGAGCTCAGTCATCGGGACAGAGGAGTCAAGAGTACCAAATCCTCCTGCCACCAACAAGTCTCCAAGCGGCCCCCGAATGATGAATGTCGAGCCAATAACTCTACCACGGACACTCCCGTCGAAGTTGATTTTGACAACTCCTGGAGGGGGAGGCTCCCAAGAAATAAAAACCGTATGTCGGTTCGCTATCGAAGCAGCAGGGGAACCCCAGAGGCCAGAAGAGTCAGAACCAACAATAATAATAACACGGGCACAGTCCACCGTTAACGATGTAATCTTCCTCACAATCCTATGAGAAGAAATAGAGTCATTCGAGAAGATGAGCTGATTCCTCGACATCCAAATCTGATATACCGTGACAGCCCAAAGACCCCGCTTATGCTGTGAACCCCACCGGATATCATGGAAGAAAGAGGATCACGGGGAGGCCATAACATCCCATCTGCTAGAATAACCCATCAGATACCATATCCGTTTAGCTCTAGGGCAGAGAAAGATAGCATGATTAGAAGACTCCTCCCCCTGCCTGCATAGAGGACACAGGTCGGCTGAATAGACAGGCCCCTCTGAGAGAGAAGGACACAGGTAGGAAGGCAGTCCATAGGAGCTTCCAAATAAATAGCTGAACCCTGGAAAGGATGGGAAGCTTCCAAATCCAAGCAGCATCCTCTGTGCACTGACACTGCGGCCTAAAAATCCTCATAAGGTCCCTAGTGGGGGCCCTAGAGAGATAAGATCTCTGTCAAAGCCTAGAATCAACTGAACAGCCTGGCATAAGAGGCAGCGAGATAATCCGTCGAGAAAGCTCCTCCCTGAAGAAACGGGTCACTGAGGGAATATGCCATGAAGGGGGATCCAAGAAAATCAAATCCTTAACCTTTAAACTGGAGGGGGCTTCCATATTTATAAAAGAGGGCCACCGCGAAAAAGAGAGTACAGAAATCCAAGTATCCTGGATGACATCTATCGAATGACCATCTCCTATCATCCATGAGATATTATCCAAGATAGACTGACCATATCTATAGACCTCCTTCCACAAGGAGGAAGAGCCCTATGACGGCATAATGAGCGAGCCTGATGTCCAATCACCATACCTCGCTCGCATTAGAGAGCTCCAAAGACATTGCGGCTCCAGGAGGAATCGCGATGCATGTCTGGCAATTAGAGCTTCTCTTCTAACAATCATAGATTGAATCCCAAGACTACCTTCTTGGATAGGCATACATACCGTGTCCCAGAATAATAGATGAATACCATGACCATCTTGCATAGAAGCCCATAGAAAATCTCTGAAACATCTTTCAATCCTCCTAAGACAAGTAATCGGGATGGCAACGTTCGAAAGAAGATATAAAGGAAGAGATAAGAGCACTAAACGAATAATGATGACCCTAGCCATCATAGATAAACTGGTGACCTACCACCCCTCAATACGCTGCCGGACCCACATCTCAAGCTCAGAATAGTCGAAACAGCGGGAACGTCTACCAGTTATGGGGATCCCCAAATACATAAACCGATCAGTCTGAGTAGTGATACCCGACAGATTAATAATGGATTCCCTGGTAGATCTAGTGGTCTTCGGGCTAAAACATATAGATGACTTAAGAAAGTTAACCCTTTGTCCCAAAGCCTGACAATAGCGCTGCAATATAGAGTGTAAGGAAGCCGCAATATCAATGAAGGCCTGACCCAGGAGAATACAGTCATCGGCGAAAAGAAGATGAGAGATCGAAGGACCCTCACTACCGGCCATGAACGGGATGAAAAGCACGAGAGAGATCATCCGCGGCCAGAATGAACAATAAAGGGGATAAAGGACATCCCTGCCTCAACCCCACTGAAGAGTGGAAGAACTCAGTCGGGCTGCCATTGATGATCAGAGAAAAGGAAAGCCTTTGAATACAAGCCATGATCCACTCGACGAACAAATCATCAAACCCAAACTCCTGAAGCGAGCGGTGTAGAAAGGCCCAACTCAACCTATCATAAGCTCTCTCCATATCCAGCTTAACTTCCATAAGACATCGACTAGCTGGGGCTCTATGAAGATCATACATAAACTCCTGAGCAATGAGGACGTTATCTGATATAGAGCGTCCTCTAATAAATGCCCCCTGTTCGACAGAAATGAGGCGAGGAATCACAAGACAAAGATGGCCGGCTAAAAGGCAAGCACATACTTTATACAAAGTAGTGCATAGACTGATAGGCCAAAAATGCTGTGGGAGAGAAGCCGCCGAACGCTTGGGCACCAAAGTAATAAGAGTCTGATTCCACTCCAAAGGAATGTGCTTAGATTGGAAAATAATCTGAATAGCTTGAACCACCTCCGGCCCAACAATATCCCAATAGTGACAGTAAAAAAGAGGCGGAAACCCATCAGGCCCAGGGGCCTTATCCGGACCAAGCTCCCAAAGAGCCATCCGAATCTCCTCCGCAGTAATCGAACTGACAAGCATATCATTATCCTGGGGGAAAACTTTTCTGGAATCAGGAACCCTAACAACCGGAGCTCCATCACCAGTGGACTTAGCCCATCTTGATTGAAAGAAATGGAAAGCAGATCCCGAATAGAGTGGATATCCTCTAGATTGTGCCCCTCCACATCGACTAACCTCCAGATTCTGTTAGCGGCTCACCGCTTCAAAGTAACCTGATAGAAAAATATGGTATTACGATCCCCCTTATAAATCCACTGAACCATGGACCTTTGCCTCCAGAACATCTCCTGCTGTTGAAGAAGGGAGTGGTGACGGGCGAGCTTGTCCCGAAGAGAAGAGAGATTCGAATCCAGCAGAAACCCCTCCTGGTCCTCCTTCACCTACAGGGCAGTAATATCAGCTTCAACTAGTTCAACTTGTCTAACCAGATCCCCCACCTCCAGCCTATTCCAAGTGAAAAGACGGCGTCTAGCAAACATAAGACGCCGGGATAAACGATAAATAGCATTACCCCTGACAGGAAGATGCCAAATCTGAGAAATAATAGACCGAGCAGTTGAATGAACCATCCAAAACTGCTCGAATCTAAACTGTCTTCGCCGATACAGATCAACCTCCGTCGAAATCAAAATGAGGCAATGATCGGACACAATCCTCGGAAGGTGCGAGACAGTAACCCTAGGATACATATGAAGCCATTGAGCCGTTGCCATAGCTTTGTCAAGTCTCTCCCATACACGAGCAGAGCCTTGACGGTTATTACACCAAGTGAATTGGGTCCCCGAATGCCCCAAATCCAACAGCCCGAAGACCCAATAAAGGTTCTAAATTCATTAATGTCAACTGAGGCCGTAAACCGTCTGCCCCCATGCTTTTCCTTAGCCTCTGTGATACAGTTAAAATCTCCAGCAATAATGGATGGGAGACCCTGGGCAAGAAGGGAAAGCAACTCAGACCAAAGGACCCGCCTCTCCCGATAATTCGTACTGGCATAGACAGCCGAAAGAAGCCAGGGGTCAGAAGACCCCTCAGAGACAACCAGACCAATCTACTGGTTGCACTGATGGAAAGCATCAACCGTAACAACAGAGTCGCGCCAAATGACCAAGATACCCCCTGACATACCGTCAGCCTCCACCGCATACGAGGACCAAGACCGAGAAATCTGCCTCCGAAACCAAGCCAGACTTTCACCCGACAACCTTATCTCCAAAAGAATACATATATCAAAATGATGTAACTGCAACAATCTACCAAAGGAGGATCGAAATGAAGGATTTTGAGCTCCTCTAACATTTCAAATTAAGATCTTCATTTACAAGCTAGAGGAAGCTAGGACCCCTCCCAAGACCTCTACCATAGCAATATCAGAAAGGCACCCATTGGACAAGGTGCCACCCTCAGTAATCATTAAAGTACCGACCCCATTGGACAAGGTGCCACCCTCGGTAATCGTTGAAGAACCGGCTTTTAGACCTTCCGAGTCAATGCCTAGTTCAACAGACCAGGGAGACTGAGCCGATGACAGGGAACCTGATCTAAGGCCCATAAGATCTCCAGCTGAAACCTTAAAGGAGGAATCGACAACCCTATCAGGACGGGGCCTCACTACCTCCTGACCTCCTTCCTGATAGTAGGAGGGCAAAATCACCCTGTCTGGAAAGAAGATAGTCACTCCAGTACATTTAGACATAGGAGCCTTGCCTTTCCCTTTCCGTTTCTCAGATTTGGAGATTGAACTCGGAGCCGGACAATCAACTAGTCTGGCCCTCTTAAGGGGACCAGGAAAAGCATCCCTGCTGACCTGATGATCACCAACACCCGAACCTGATCCAAGGGAGGCAAAGGGATTCTTATTCAGCAGTGAAAGGTTCAGACCAGACTCTGGGGACCCCTCCTTCGTAGCCCCCAACAGACCCTTCTTAGAAGCTTGGAAACTGGCACAGAGACCCTCTACCGGCACGGTCTCCTTGGCTGAGCACCCCTTCATAAAATCCACCACGAACTGAGCCGAAGCAGTGGCTGGGTGCACCACCACCTTCGAAGATGATGGCACCCTCCGACAAGCCACCTTCACCGGAGAGCACCATCCCTCAACAGCTCCAGAATCCGAGCTGCGATCAGCTTGTGACTTCTGTGAAGTAGCTCCACTTCTTGATGCACCCGGCGAAGGCCTCAGTTGAGACTTCCTCCTCTCGTCCCGAAAGGTATCGGAGACAACCCTCCGTTGACGAAGCGCAACAATCCACGGGTCGTAGATAGGGCTGGACGCAGCTTCCTCGTCGACTGACCCAGTCAACTGAGAACAAGGGCCATCCAGATGAATCATGCCACAGATGGAGCAGATCCCCTCGAGGTTCTCAAACGCAAATTACTGCCATAAAGGGAGATTAATCCCTTGTACTCTAGTCCCCGGCCGAAGAGGACGACGAAGATCCACCCGAAGACATGCTCTGACAAACCCCCCTCTGCTCTTCGCCAGAGTGGAAGCATCCACATAGATGAAATGACCCGCTGTCTCTAGGATTGGCTTGAGAAAATCCTTCTTCCAAAACTCCATTGGAAGATTTGGCAGTCGCACCCACACCAGAGCCGAAGGTATGGCATCCTCTGCCGGGAAGAACTCCGGCCTCCAAGGTTCCGTCCCGATGACCTGACCATTGACGACCCATGGCAAATTCAACACCAAATCACAGGCCTTCAGATCTTCGAAACGAAAGATATGGCATCTGAATGCTAAACTGATAGGGACAATATCCCCCTGAACTCCGGCTCGCTTGAACTCCCTGATGAATGCAGTGGCCGGAACCCACTTCTGGAAAGACCGAGCTATAATGGCCCTTATCTGCCATCTAGCCATCTCAGCCTCCAATTCCGCCACAGGGACACGAACCGCATTCGGAAAAGACACCTCCAGCCTCTCCACCTCAATCGGTGACGGAGATGAAGAGATCCATTGGAAACCGGAATCCACCACCTCTGTCCCGGAGGTCCGACCATTGGCAATCCCATCAGACGCCATAGGAGACGGGGGGATCACAGAAGGAAATACCCGAGGAAGACAGCCGGTGACGACCATGATTGCCGAAGATCGGGGAAGAAAAATACTTAAAGCACGAATCTTAAAGACTTACCTTCAAAACAGCATCAGAGCACAGTCGTGCATGAACCTCAAAGCACCAAAAAAAGTCTGGTAATCCTACGGTCTGTTCAATCAAGCTTTCAAACACTTGTGGACCCGCACGCTCTTGGAGCTAAAAGTCGGTCAGACTATGTCAGAACACATCCGAATCCAAGTTTAATTGAAAAATCTTTTAAACTACGAAGCAAGCTCGAGCCCAAAAGCACTTACAAAATTTAGATCTCAACTTGGACTCAGCTCAAAATTCAACCAGACTGACCTATAACAATCTGATTGAATCAAAGATTGGATTGATAGAATTAATATTTTAGCTTCTAAGAGTTAGCTCAAAAATAGATGGTATTTAAAATAATTTCACATGATTACCCTAAAAGAAGATAAAGAAAATTTAGACATGATTGACAAAAAAAAAATTAGACAAATATAAAATTCTTACCATTTTTTTAAGGTTTAAGGAGTAGATTTAGGCAAGATTGGGGCTTCATTAAAAGCCTTTGCTTCAGGCAAGCTTTGGGGTGAATCTGAATCAGGCTAGATGATGATTCAAGCTCAGCTTGAAATGTTTTGGATCATTATTTAAAATATAAGATTGATCCATATTAATTTAGGCTTAGCACATGATCTGATCCATCCGAAATTGAGTGGCCTAAGCTTGGTATGGCAAGCTTCCCTATAAGGAATCTTCGTTTAGTCTCTGCAACACATGTGCATGTTATCTAAATCCCTGTGCCATAATATAACAATAGCAACAACAAAAACAAAACCTTAATCCATATATCATAATACTTACTTATATTGGCAAAAAAAATTCTTCACATAGGATCATTTGATCCATTGTTCCTAACGGCTAATCCAGGGATGCTACCATCTAGCGACTCATGATCGATTGACGTTGCGATGAAATGAGATTTCTTTTTTTTTTGGAAAAAGTGGATGATCACATCAGTCTAATGCGAGTCAGCCTGGATAGATCAGAAAATAAAAGTTGTTTAAGTACAATGGGACAGGGGTCATCCTGTTTCCATAACAAAAATTCAAAATATGGGCCACAATACCCGCAATCCAATCGGCCGCTGAGTTGGCCTTCCGGTAAACATAATGGATATGGATGCCGAAGACCTCACGCAGAATAGACCAAACATCCAGAAGTAGAAGGTTACTCGAAGAGTGACCGTAGCAATCCTGCCGGAGCCAGCGAATGATCGTGAGAGAGTCTCCCTCTATACAGAGACTCTAGGCATGAAGGATCCATGTAGCATAGGAAATGTCAGCCCACGCTGCATACAGCTCCACCATAGGGACAAAGGAGTCAAGGAGACCAAAACCCCCTATCGCCAGCATATCTCCATCCATCCCTCTAATAATAAAAGCAGAGCCAGCTAATCTGCCCCGCACACTCTAATCGAAGTTGATTTTAACATAACTTGGGGGGCTCTCAAGAGATAAAAACCGTATGTCGGTTCGCTACCAAAGTAGCAGGGGAACCCCAGTGATCAGAGCTGTTAAAAGCAAGAGCAGAGCAGTGGAGTATGAAATCAGTAGAGAAAGATATAACTCTCCGAGCAAGCCACTGAGGAGAGATAGAATCTTCGGTGAATATCAACTAGTTCCCTAATATCTCTTAGAAGGGAGGTCCACCACGAGTTCGTACCCCCCTTCCTAAGCTGATATCCCACAAGATGCCATATCTGTCTCATTCTGAAGCAATCAAAGATGGCATGCATGGCCAATAGTCTCCTCCTTCTGATCACATAGAGGGCAAGTAGCCTGAATAGGCAAACCCCTACCTGAGAGCAGGAAGCAAGTAGGAAGAGAGTTCCACTCAAGCTTCCAAAGAAAGAGCTGAAGCCTGGGATGGATAGGAAGCTTCCATATCCAAGCAGCATCCCTCGTGACCTGGGGCTGTGATCTATACATCTTCACAAGATCCTTGGTCGAAGCCCTAAAAAGACAAGATCTCCTCTATAATCTAGTATCCTCAGCCCGGCCATTAACAAGCGGAATAGAAAAAATCCGACGAGCAAGCTCCTGACCAAAAAATTGAGACATCGTGGGTATATGCCAGGAGCAGAGATCCTGAGAGATCATATCAGATACTCTCATATGCCAAGGGACATCCATATTGATGAAAGTAGGCCACTGCGAGAGAGGAAGCTCCGAAAGCCAAATATCATGGACAACATGCACCGATGAACCATCTCCAATCATCCACGTGATGTTTTGCATGATCGCTGGCGCACGACAGCAAACCTCCTTCCACAAGAAGGAAAAATCACTGGAGGAATGAATAGTTATGTCAGAAGTTCACTCACCATATCGAGCATGCATAAGAAACTCCAAAAATAATGCGGGTTAAGAAGGAAACGAGAAACATGTCTAGCAAGCATAGCCTCCCTTTGCACCACTAACGTCTGAATACCGAGGCCTCCTTCAGTGATTGGCATGCAAATGATGTCCCAAGCCAGTAAATGAATATCATGGCCATCTTACATCGAGACCCAAAGGAAGTCTCTCAAGCACCTCTCTATCCTTCGGAGACAAGTAATCGGGATAACATTATTGAATAGTAAATGAAGGGGGAGGGACGATAGCACCGAACGAAGGAGGGTAATCCGAGCCATCATAGATAATCCAGTAACCTGCCAGCTGTCTATTCGTTCTTGGACCCGACGTTCAAGCTCACTGAAATCAAAGCATCGTGGCCGCCTACCAGTAATAGGGATTCCCAAATACATTACTGGTCAGCATGAGTGAAGATGCCGAAAGTCTGGAGAATGGCTATCCTCATAGAGCTAAAAGTCTTGGACTAAAATAAACTATAGATTTCTAAAGATTGACCTTCTGTTTCGAGGCCCGATAGTATCCTGCGCAACCGCAGCATAAGCATGAAGTGAGATTTCTTTACAAGAGCTTATTGCTCTGTTTCTTTTGTTGGGAAAGTTTGATAAATTTTTGATAAATTTTTCAACCAACTATAACACGCCCTCCAACTACTACTAATTGCTCTTCTACAATTCCAACTTCATTAAGAGGACTAACCATCACTGTTGACCAGAAAGGGTTCAGTGGCCTTCTTTCTCTTCAGGCATATGCTCTGCTTTTAAATTTTGAGTGAACTTCATAAACATATATTCTACTATCCGACAACTTAGTGTTTATTATTTCCTGCTCTACTAGTTATATAGTTCTTGAATGCATTGACATTTGATAAATTAACGTGCATAAGGTTAAAAAATATATATAAAGATGAAAGGTTACAAAAGTTATAAGGCAAATTTTAAAAATGTAGAAGTTTATTTGGTTGTATTTGAGAATGGCAAAATGTTATGGATGTAATTATTAACTATGTTTGAAATAAGATTAGTATAAAAAATAATAAAATATCATCAATATTTTGTTAGTGCCTTTTATTTTGAGAGAAATATTTTGTCAATATCATTAATGCAAAAGTCATTAAATGCGAGAGAATAATAGGATTATTTGATAATTTATTATATTGAATGGTTTTTTTTTCCATTTTTAAATAATTTTGTATGCCAAGTATGGGTTTGATGGCAATTTTATCCACTATCTCGACAGTGTTATCACTTTATGTTCGTTGGTCTACTGGAAGTGGCTCTTTTGTTACTATTGATTTCCAAGCCTGGTTCTCAGCCATCCCATTAAATCGCAACACGATAATTTTTGATGTTGCTGTATTATCTAATTTAAATACGATGAACTAATTATTTCTATCTCGAGGTGCCTTGAATTATAATTTACTTTTGTTTAATTTTTTCTGATAGCTTGATTAACTAGATTAGGGCTACTCCAGTGAGTATATATAATCAGAAGGATATCCTCTATTGGACCAATTAAAGATATTATGCGGGTGATGATTGATGCTGATACGCTGAAAACTAATAAGTAGACTGATGTAGAGAATATTGGAAAATCAAATTGCCAATAGGAGGTGCTTTTTCCCTCTTTGAAAACTCTAGTATTGTTGCTGCTGAAATCTGTCCTTCGACTCGGGCGCGATCGAGCTTCAGGACGGGCTTCCTCCTGGACGGACCTGCAAAACAGTCCTCACGCGAAAGATGCTGGGGGTGACCCTCCGCGGAAGACCCTCCGACGCTCAAGTCAGCGGGGATTGACAATCAACAAATGTGAGGAAAAGGCTCTCGCTGAAGAGTCTCTCCAGGGATGGCCTTTCAAGAGCTCTGAGCAGAGCGTTAATGGAGGAAAGGAGTGAGCAAGGGTAGAAGGAGAGTGGGCCAGTAGGCAAGTGCGCATACCTGAGAAGCCGAGAGACGGTTCCATTTATAGAGGATTACCTGATTTCTTGGGGGCGTCGTGGGTCTGAAAGCCATTAGGATTCGAATCAAGTTTGTTATGAGGTCAGTAAGATTCGTATCTTGCTAGTTAGAGGATCGACGGCTGGGAGAGTTGGTTGATGTCTTGGGATTCGGCGACTGCATAGGCTCTAGGGCTCTAGGCCACTCTTGGGTATGATTTTTGTTTGAACTCTCCCGCGCCGGATTTCGCAGAGGTGCTTGAGTGCCCGAGTCTGGCCGGGGCATAAGGATAGCTCGGCTGGCGAGGCACAATGGATAGGAATGGCTCAGCTGAGGCCGAGAGATAGGAACAGCTCGGTTGAGGCCGAGAGACTGGGATAGCTCGGCTAAGGCCGAGAGATAGGAACAGCTCGGCTGAGGCCGAGAGATGGGGATAGCTCGGTGGAGGCCGAGAGAGATGGGGATAGCTCAGCTGAGGCCGAGAGATAGGGATAGCTCGGCTAAGGCCGAGAGATGTTATAGCTCGGCTCGGCTAAGGCCGAGAGAGACATTGTAGCTCGGCTAAGGTCGAGAGATGTGATCCGTGCCTTGGGAATCTTTGGCTCGCTGAGGGGCTAAGGTGCCCCAATCCACTGAGACTGATTCATCTCTAGCAGGTATTGCACAGCAAGTGGGAGTCAGGGTTGATTCTAATCCCTTGCACGATTATTAATGTAACGGTGATTTTACCCCTCAACACATGCCCTCCACTCCCTAGTTTGAAGCGTAGGTTCGAATGTAGGGAGTATAACTCCAGGTGGCACGATCTGAATGGGTTTGAATTTGACAGCCTACGTAATGATGCCCTAATTAATGCTGCGCGGTCGCCTTGCCTATACGGGACAGATCTATCGTTTCCTAGAGGCAACGGTTGGGGAAGTGCCATGTAGCAAATCCCAGTTTTCATGGTGCCTGCAACGACGGTTCTGGGCGTTCCGATCAAGACTCCTTATCATCTCTTTGAGGCGGTTTCCTTCAGAGAAAAGCAAAGTCGAAACAGTGCCATTCCCATTTGTAGCGCCCTTTCGTTCCTTCTTGGAGAATCATGTTCCCCTACTTCCTTTGCAATGTCGCTCGGTGTTTCTTTTAACCAACAGCATGGTGAGGCCTAGCGACCTGGTCTCAGAGATTGTTGCCGAGGATTTGGGAGAATACACCAGAAGTATGACATTCCCTCGGATGCCATTTTACGGCTGCCGGAGCCGAGCATAGGGTCTCGCAAGAGCTGGAGGGCGGGATCTTTCTTTACGAAGATTGCTTGAAGGCGGGCCTCCGATTTCTCCTTCACCCCTTAGTGAAAGAGATCATGAGGTTCTATAACATCTGCCCGATAATGGTGGCTCCTAATAGCTGGCGGAGTATCATCGGGTTTATCTCGATGTATAACCGGGTTCAGGTAACAACAACTCTGTCCCTGTTCTGTGTTTGTTACCATTTGATGTCCGGGAGGAGCTCGGAGTGGTCCTATATCGAACCTCGGAAGTCATTTAGGACGATCATGAATAAACCATCGTCCATAAAGGAATGGAAGGTTCGATTCTTTATCGCCGAAGGGAACATCAGTTTCGGCTTCCCGTGGGGATGGGGAAACCCTGCTAGGGATATGGAAGCGCATCCAGCCCTATTCGAACGGGAAAAGAAGGACCTAAGGGCCTTTCTTGACGGTCGAGTGTTCTCGGCCAATGTCTTACTATCGGAGAAGGCTCTTTTTGCCGCCGGGCTTAGCCCAGTCGATGTACAAGGTAAGTCTTTTTCTTTCTCCCTTCCATTGATTTCATTCGAGTGAGTATATCTCGGTTTGATTGTTTGCCTACTGCGCTTGCAGCCAAGAGATCTGCGCTGGAGGGTCGTATAAAGAAAGAGTTAGGCAAGCGTCCGAGAGAGGCTGGTAGTGCAGAAAGGCGTAAGCATGAGAAGAAGGTTCGTCTTTCTAGAGAGCACTCGCCGGAGGCTGGGCGAGTCAGGGCTAGCCCGCACTCTTTACCATCAAAGAAAGAGGATGTGGGGGAGCCGGCAGTGAGAGAGGGGTCCCCTCAGTTGGAGGAGGGAGCAATAGTCATGACGGAGGAGCAAAGAGTGGAGGAGGACCCAGAGAGGGTGGTCGAGATCCCTTGTCCTTTGGTGATGGAGATAGTGGATAGTCCGGACGAGGCTCCGTCGAAAGTTCAAGGTGAGCCTATCGTTGAAGGGCCTCCCTCGGAGGGATTAGAGGGCGGTGACATTGGGCCAATTGTAATGGAAGCTTGGGAGGAGTTTCCTGCTGGAGAGCTTCCTCCTGAGGAGGTCAGAGGAGCCAGTGAACAGATCGAGGCTTCAGTGGAGCTCGCAGGGGAGGAGCAGGCGCCGGTGATTGAGGAAGGTCCTTCGGCTGAGGAAAGAGGACAGGATGATGACCTTCCAGCTGAAGCTTCTCCCACTGAAGCCTCGGGAACATTGATGCCTGGGCTGGTCGAGTTATCCGAGGAATCGCAGGCTAGGCTTTTGCTAAAGGAGGCCAGGAGATTGAAAGCTTCTCAGTCTAAGGTTGCTCGGACTGATCCCTCAGATGGGCAGCCTGGTAGTTCCGACCCGGCTATTGAGGAGGCGTTCTCTGCTCTGATGAAGTCGGCACTGTATCCGAGCGCGGGTCCCTTGATGAACAAGTTTGCAGACTTGGATCTTATCGACGCCGCATTCGGTCAGCGGAACGTAGCGAAGGATATCCATCTCCTTCCTGAAATCAACAATTCCACCCTCATAGAGCTAGCCAGGTCTTACACCTCCCGGGTGAGTTGCTATTCCAGAGTAGTGGGCGCTTTCTGATTAACTTGATCGCGCTTTCTTATTCTTATTTGAGTTTTGTTTCGTAGAGCGCTCTGATCACTAGGGCATTGTGTTGGCGCTTGAGCCTGGCGACAGGGGCCAGCGTTCAGGCCAGGAGAGTCAGTACTGAGCTCCGATTGCGAGCAGAGGCGTTTGATAAATTTGAGCGACTTCTGGACACCGCTAATAAGAACCTGGCGAGGGCGAGGGGATTGCATCAGGCCGCCCTCGACGATGTATCCAGGTTATGGCTCGAAGTTAAGGAACTTTGTGAGCTTCGGGTGAGGTACGACAAAGCATGCTCGGAGTTATCACAGGTCACATCCAAACATGCTGAAGAAATGAAAATTGCTAGGAAGCAGTTCGACGAAAGTCGAGACAGACTGGGAGAGAAGCTGTCGAGAAGAATTGCCTGAATAGAATGCTTGACGAGTCGAAGGAGAAGGTCCGGCAGCTAAATCATTGCATTATTGCCAGGGATGACAGGATTAGATGGGATCAGGAGAAAATGGCCAAGCTTGATAATGAGCTCTCCCAGTCCAGGGAAGAAGCCAACAACAGGCAGTCGAGGATCAACGACCTCAAGGACATGATCAAGCTGGTTAAGGCCGACAAGCTGAGGGCCTTCGGCGAGGTCGAGGAATTAACCAGGAGATTAGCTCCGTAGGAGGAGGAGGAGGTACGATATCATCTTTTTAATCTTCCTATCGGCTCATTGTTGCATCGGCTAACCCTGCGTTTGCAGATGGAGAAGGCGAAATTAGAGGGCCGAAGCCAATTAGAGGACTTGCAAGGGGAACTGTCGTCGAGTCAACAAAGGAGCTCAGAGCTTGAAGGATGGGCCACCGAGACCGAGGAGCAAATCGCCTCACTCCGGAGCCAAGTTGTCGAGGCTAAAAGGCATCTCGCCATACTTCGGGGCGAACAAGATGCAACTTGTGCCGAGGCTTTTCAGCTTGGCGCAGAGGAGGTCCAAACTAGAATATCTTAGGAGCATCCGAAATGGACCTCTCCTTTTTGGATGTTGAACCCTTTGAGTCCTGTACCCCGAGGGCTGAAGAAGTCGAGTACGAAAATATCTCAGACGTCGATCATGATGCAATTTTGGGCTCTAGCGATGTCACAGCTCCTGAAGGATACTCTAAGCTTGCTGCCGAAGGAAAGACGACTTTTGAAGTGGGCAAAATGAGCCGAGCCTCACCGAGTGTTGCTGAGGATACTGCTGGGACTGATCCAGCCCCTAATCCTTGAGGGTCATTTGTGTATTTTTGCTTTTTGGACTTGTGGCCTGACTGAAATTTCTAATGAACGGGTTTTTCACCTCTATTTGTTTGCCTTCCTGGCCGATCTTTTACCTTAAGTTTTCTTCGACTGCGAACGAATTATAACTCATTCGCGCTCTTAGGTCGGTTGAGTTCAGGCTAGAATAAGCGTTTTGGTCGAGGCTGAGATATAAGGATTATCCGGTTTATCCGAAGTAAAGAACGGGCATGCTCAGCCGAGGCATAAAATGGTCCGGTGCTGCCGAGGTACATAGTTCCAGTCCGCTCGGAGCGGGTAAGGGGATTTGCCCCGCCGAAGTATTGGATAGCTTGATTGGAAATGGTCAAGAATCGCAGGGGTATCCTAGTTAGAGCCGAGGTTAGATAGAGCGGCTTGCCCGAAGTGGAGAAATGGGCATGTTTTCAGCCGAGGTACACGAAGTGGCTTTGTTGGAGAGTATTTCGCCTTTGTCAGGGGCATTTACTCCGTTGGTCTTTTCCAATGCAGGTCTTTTTAGCGTATGTGGCAAGCAATCGATCACCATTGGTTGGTGTCGTTTTCGGAGGGGATTTTCCAGACCTGCCCGTATCCCAACGACCTGTAGCCAATCTCATGCATTTAAGGTTTTTGATTCAAGATCAGGGGAATATCTCTTGCCTTTCGTCACGGCTTAGGAAACGCATTTGGCATGCTCCGGGAAGTAATTCTTTTCCTCTACCCTCCCACGTGACAACGGGGTATACTATTTCAAATTTTGGGGGCTTATCTGCCTATAAATTGTGCTGAACGGGCCGTGTTAGGCTATCTCCCAAGACTTTGTTCTCCTGTGGAAGTTCTCATGATGTCTGTGTATTTGAGGTTGAGAGTGGAGAGACTGAGTTCTCCTTTTGCAAGTCGACTTCCCCCGGATAGCTGGGGTGATGAAGGAGCTACTGAAGAGCAGTCTGTCCTCAAGAGAGGTATTTCGAAGATCATATGGAGAGCGCACGGAAGGTCCGCAGAGACCATATGGAGAGTGCACGTATGCGCTCTCTGTGTGTCCTTTGCCACTTGCCATGGGGACCATCGGAGATGCTAAACATGCATATCCCCATGGTAAGGACGGACTTTTCCTTCTCCCTCGGGCTGGACCCCTTAGCTCATCCGGCTGGGAGATCTTTTGCCTATGAAGAGGGAGTTGAGAGCAGTGTCGGTCTGCTGGTCCCCTGTCTTTCACGGTTGGGCAGCGTCCAGTAGCCCAGCATCCCACCCAAGGGGGGCTTCTCAGCATCGGTGTCCACTGGTCTTCTTTACGTTCTTGGATCTCTTAATTCATCCGGAGGACCCGTGGGAGGCCGGCTCGGCCCTAACCAGTGGTTCAGGGCGAGCTGACTGGATGGTCTGACCACCCGGGTCAGATGCCGAAGCATCATTATTAACCAAAGCTGACTGAAGCAGTCCGGCCGAGCTATTTACTTGTCTTTATTTTCTGTGCCATGATGCACTTGTAACGCCTCCTAGGAGGTTGTAACTCTTTTCGTTGATGAAGAAATAAAGAAGCTTTTATTCTTTCTTCTTTTAGCTCTTGCTTCTTTTTCGATGTGATTGTGTTTGAGAGTTACTACTCCCATATCATGCTTTTTGTGTCAATAGCATATTTCGATAGCGTTCTTGCTACCTTGTTTTTGCTAAGACCAATGTTCAGTCCTCAGTGGAGGAAAGCGTTTATCCCAGTTTGGGTCAAAGGTGGACCTGGGCGGTCCTGGGGACTCATGCGGTAAGCATGATCCCGCTTGTAGAATGAAGCAGATATTTCTTCGGAAAGAGACAGCTCGTATGTCTTTACGGTTGAGTAGAAGGAGGTCGCTTACTTCTGTCGAAGTATCATAGGACGTCTTCGTTGCGTCAGAGGGTTTGAGAGATTACTCGTCTAGAACGAAGCTTTAGATAACATTTTAAGAATACACCATTTGACTTGGCCGAGGTTTCATATAATCACCTGGTTGTAGCTGGGGCCTTTGAATATCGCTCGGTTGTTGCCGAGTATTCAGAATATCACTCGATTGTAGCCGAGGTTTCAAAGTATCACTCGGTTGTTTTACTTGGCCCTGCCAAGGTACGGAGATCGCTCGGTATTGTCGAGGATTTTTGATAGTTTACTTGGTCCTTACTGCAACTGTGGATTCATGCACGGACGGCCAAAGAAGATGGGGGCTCCCCGAGCGATGGAGGGGGCGCCTGAAGCCTGTAAATCGGTCACTCTCGGAGAGGGCGAGCCATGTTGCTCCAGTGTTGGTCACTGATGCACTTTTTTCTCTTCTCCGCATTTTTTCTAGGATGCCCAATTCGAGGGAGTCTGGTAGACTTTCGAGATCATTTACTTCAAAAGGGTCCGGCAGATCGGAGGGAGTTTAGTCCCAAAAAGGGAGCTCCTTGAGCGCCTCAATGTCATAAATGATCCTCTTCGACGAGGGACGGAACTCTTCGTTTCCTGCGAGCGCCCACTGAGGTGGCGATGTGTGGCGAGTTTCCGCGAGTAGAAATTAATGGCCTGGGCGATCGAAATACTCGCCAAAAGCGGTTTAAATATGGATGAGGGGGATGCCTCTGTTAGTCATCTTTTCAGCTGATCTCCCAAGAACTTCTGGGTTCTGAGATGGCATCTGGAGGTGAGGGGCGATCAAATGAGACGCCAAGCAGCGGCGCTAATGGCCGTGGGGGGTCCCAGGGGAGCCGCGTTATGGTAACTGTTGACGGGGAGGTCCTGGCGTCAATATTCGCGGATCGTGAGCGACTTCAAAGAGCGGCCGAACAATATCTAGCCGTTTCTACGAGGGAGGTCAAGCTCCTTCGTCGTGTTAACAGTCGGCTGGAGGGGGAAGTTGCATCCCTTCGACGACAAATCGCCAAGCCAGCTCGGCGTGGGGAGAGCTCGGCAGCTCCCAGAGAAAATGATAAGCCCCAGTGAGGGCTCATGTATCTCTTTCTTTCTTTTTGCCCTTTTTGTGATGAATGAGAAAGAGGATTTTCACAACTTTTGTGTCTGCTGTTATCTCCAAAATGTTTGTTCTTATCACTCGGTCTTGGCCGAGATTTTTGATAAGTGACGCACTTCGGCTTTGGCCGAGGCTTTTAATAAGAAATGGAAAGGCACTTCGGCTTTGGCCGGGGATTTTAATAAGAAATGGAAATGCACTTCGGCTTTGGCCGAGGCTTATAATAAAAAATGAAAATGCACTTCAGCTTTGGCCGAGGGTTTTATTCTTCGGTGCCGGCCGGGTTTGTAGCTGCCCGAATCCAGTCAAAGTTTCTTCGTTATTCGATCCGACCGGGGCTTGTAAGCTGCCCGAATCCGGTCAAAGCTTTCTTCGTTCTTTGGTCCGGCCGGGGCTTGTAAGCTACCTGAATCTGGATGAAATTTTCTTTGCCCTTCAGTCTGACCGGGGCTTGAAAGCTGCCCGAATCCGGATGAACCTTTCTTTGCCACTTGGTTCGGCCGGGGCTTGTAAGCTGCCCGAATCCGGATGAACCTTTCTTTGCCACTTGGTCCGACCGGGGCTTGTAAGCTGCCAGAATCTGGATGAACCTTTCTTTGCCACTTGGTTCGGCCGGGGCTTGTAAGCTGCCCGAATCTGGATGAACCTTTCTTTGCCACTTGGTCCAGCCGGGGCTTGTAAGCTGCCCGAATCCGGTCAAAGTTTCTTTATCATTTGGTCCGGCCGGGGCTTGTGAGCTGCCCGAATCCGAACAAGGTCTTTCCGCTCTTTGTTTCGGCCGGGGCTCATAAGCTGCTTGAATCTGGACGAAGTTTTTGAAGATCACTTGGCCTCCAGCCATACTGGGGGTGCTTGACTATACCGAGTCTTTGTTGGATGGGACTCGGCCCAGCTATAGTGCGGAGACATTGCTACTCAAGGAGATAGCTCGGTCATGCCGAGAATGGGTAAATAACATTCATTTTTCATAGTGACATTTTGGGAAAAATGATTACAGCGATCGAGCCGTGAATAATAGAGACAGGATGCTAATGTTGTAAATAGGGCGAGTCTATAGAAAACGTACCCTACTGGTGGTATACACGGAGATTGTCCGAATTCTACGTCTGGGGAACAGATTTTCCGCTCAAATCCTGGAGCTTGTAGGTGCCAGGTCCGATGACTTCTGCCACTTGATATGGGCCTTTCCAGTTCGGAGACAGCTTTCCTTGTTCTAGTGGTTTGGAGACAGATGCTTTTCGAAGAACGAGATCGTCGGGTGAGAAGGATTTTCTTTTGACTCTGGAGGCATGATAGCGAGCCACTCTTTGCTGGTATGCAGCAACCTTGATTCAAGCTTTCTCTCTGATTTCTTCCACCAGGTCGAGATTGGTGCGGAGCTGCTCGTCGTTAGCCTCCTCTGAGTAACTCTCCACTCGTGGAGAAGGAAGTCCTATCTCCACAGGGATGAAGGCTTCCGTGCCGAGGGCCATCCAGAACGGGGTCTCACTAGTGGGGATTCTCTCGATGGTGCGGTAGGCCCATAGGACGCGGTGAAGCTCGTCCGCCCATTTGCCTCGGGCTCTAGCAAGCCGAGCCTTGATCCCTTGAAGCAGGGTCCGGTTAGTTACTTTGGCTTCTCCGTTGGCTATGGATGCCCTACCGACGTAAGGCGGTGGCAGATTTCATGCTCCTCGCAGAAACCTCGAACTTTGGGTTGTCAAATTGCTTGCCATTGTCGGTGATAATAGTATGCGGAAGGCCAAACGGTAAATAATGGATCTCCACACGAAGTCCCTGGCCCAAACTTTGGTTATTTGGGCAATTGCCTCGGCCTCTACCCACTTGGTGAAGTAGTCGATGGCGACAAACAAGAACTTTCTCTGTCTAGTGGCGAGGGGAAAAGGGCCAAGAATATCCATGCCCCACTTAGCAAAGGGCCAAGCAGAGGAAATAGGGACCAAACTGGCGGAGGGGAGCCTCTGGATGTTGGAATGTCTCTGACAAGGGTCGCAAGCTTGGACAAGGTCGTCAACATCTTTTTGCATGGTGGGCCAATAGTATCCTTGGCGCAGCACCTTATGGCATAAGGACCGGCTCCCCAGATGGTTGCCGCAAATTCCCTCATGTACCTCCCGAAGAGCATAATCAGCTTCGGATGGCCGAAGGCACTTGAGTAGCGGCATGGAGAAGGACCGCTTATACAGCTGGTCATCGATAAGCACATAGTGGGTGGCTTGCATTTTCAGCTTCCTTGCTTCCTTACGGTCGGCTGGGAGCGACCCTTCTTTAATATACTTCAATATGGGGTCGAACCAGGATGGTTCGGCCTCGACCTGCATCACTTGGTCCGCCTCCGCGATGCTAGGCTTTTCCAGAATCTCCAGGGGAAACTTCCACTCGAAATCCATTGACTCCGCAGTTGCCATTCGGGACAATAGATCGGCGCGTGCATTCTCGGATCTTGGGATCTGGATAACGTCAAATTCAGAGAAGTGGGAAAGCAAGTCCAGCACCTGTTAGAGATACCAAATCATGTTCGGCTCCCGGGCCTCGAACACGCCCCGTACATGACCGGCTACCAATTGAGAGTCGGTAAAGGCATTCAGCTTCTTCACTTTAAGGTCACGGGTGATTCGGAGTCCAGTGAGTAGAGCTTCATATTCTGCTTCATTGCTGGAGGCTGGGAAGGAGAAGCGAACACCGTACTCAAAGGTTGCCCCCTCTGGGCTGGTGAGGACTAAGCCAGCGCAAGAGCCATGGGCGTTAGATGATCCGTCGACGTGGAGCAGCCACAGGACATTAGGTCTCGGACACTCAGAGGAGTCCAGAGTGGAGCCATCCTCCGGGATGGTACATTCAAGGAGGAAATCAGCTAGAACCTGTGCTTTGATGGCCGGATGAGGTTGGTATCAGATATCATGCTCGCTTAACTCGACGGCCCACTTAGCCATTCTTCCTGATGTCTCTGGGCGATGGACCACCGCCTTGATAGGTTGGTCGGTAAGGATTGTCACAGAATGCACATGAAAATATGGCTGCAACCTCCGAACCGACGTTATCAGGGCTAATACCAACTTCTCGATCTGGGTGTATCTTGTCTCGGCATTTCAGAGCAATTTGCTAACATAATAGATTGGCTTTTGGGTCTTGTTCTCTTCTCTAACCAACACTGAGCCGACGACGCCTTCTGAAACTATCAAGTACAGAAATAACATTTCTCCTGGATTTGGACTGCCGAGGAGGGGTAGAGAGCCGAGATATCTCTTGAGGTCCTCGAATGATTTCTGACATTCGGCGGACCATTGAAAATTCTTGGCAAATCGGAGAGCTTTAAAGAAAGGAAGGCATCTCTCGGTCGACCGAGCCATAAAGTGGTTGAGGGCCACGATCCTTCCAGTCAGGCGCTGGACCTCTTTGACGGATGCTGGGGTTGCCATTTGCCGAAGGGCTTGAATCTTCTGCGGATTGGCTTCAATGCCCCGCTGAGAAACCATAAAGCTCAGAAACTTCTCAGAGTTGACACCAAAGGCGCACTTTGTTGGGTTGAGCTTCATCTGATATTTTCGGAGTGTCACGAAGCTCTCAGAGAGATCCTCAATATGCTGGGATGCTTCTTTACTTTTGACCAGCATGTCGTCAATATATACCTCCATGTTTCGACCGATTTGCTCCTTGAAGACTTTGTTAACCAGCCTTTGTAAGTAGCACCTGCATTTTTCAGACCAAAAGGCATGACACGGTAACAATAAGTACCTCGGTCGGTTATGAAGGCAGTCTTTTCTTCATCCTCGGGCGCCATTCGAATTTGGTTGTAGCCCGAATATACGTCCATGAAGGTCAACATCTGATGACCGGAAGTAGCATCCACAAGCTGGTCGATCCGAGGGAGAGGAAAGCTGTCCTTTGGCATGCTTTATTGAGGTCGGTGAAGTTGATGCAGATCCGCCATTTACTGTTCGACTTCTTCACCATGACAACATTGGACAGTCAGTTGGGATAATTTACCTCTCGAATGAAATTTGCCTTGATGAGCTTGTCGACTTCTTCCTCGATTGCCTTCTGTCGGTCAGGGGCGAAGCTCCTTTTCTTCTACTTCATGGGTCGAGACATCTCGTCCACATTAAGACGATGGACGTAAACATCTGGGCTGATTCCAGGCATATCAGAATCGGACCAGGCGAAGACATCGGTATTCCTTCGGAGGAAGTCAATCAACTCCAGCCGGGGCTTCCCTTTCAGCAGCGACCCGATCCTTATGGCTCGGTTGGGTTGGGCTTCGTCCAGCGGTACCTCCTCCAGCTCTTCGGCTGGTTCTCCTTGTTGCTCGATAAAATCCTTCCGAGCATCCAGCTCATCAACTTCGGGCAGTTTGGATTGAAGACTAGTGATGAAGCACTGCCGAGCTACAGCTTGGTTACCTCGAACTACTCCCACTCCCCATCCGGTAGGGAACTTCATTGCTAGGTGCGGGATGGAGACAGCGGCTCTAAGGGACATCAGGCCGAGTCTCCCAAAAATTGCATTGTAGGGCGACCGAAGCTTGGTCACCAAAAAATCTGTATGAACAATGGCAACGCAGGGCCAAGTTCCCACGTGGACCGTCAAGGTCACGACCCCCTCTGAGGTAATAACATCGCCGGTGAACCCCATTAGGGTGGAGTCCACGGATCGGAGATTCTCCATAAGCAGTTTCATCTTCACAAACACATCGAGATGCAAAACATTGATGGAACTCTCACTATCAATAAGGATTCGGTCTACATCAAGTTGTTCAGATTGAGGGATGCAACCAACGCATCATCGTGCGGGAACTGTATCTCCTGGAGGTCGCTGTCGGAGAAGGAGAGCTCATTGGTCTGCGCTTTCTTTGGCGCTGAACCTTCTTCATCGTCCCGCCAGCTTGATGGACTACTGACTGCCTCGATCACATTGATGTGGCCGGCGATCGGAGGATTTGGAGGAGGAGGCTGCTGGGGCTTAGGCTGGCGGTCGCCTCCGTTCCTTGGCTCGGGTGCTCTCCTGAATTGGTCCAGCCTACCCCGCTGGATGAGCCTCTCAATTTCATTCTTCAGCTGCTAGCACTCCTCAGTGTCGTGGCCATGGTCCCAGTGGTAGCGGCAATATTTGGCGGGGTCTCTCTGGGCTGCATTCCCTCGGAGAGGAGGTGGTCGAGGGAGTTTGCGCTCTATCTCCATAAGGATCTCCGCCCTCGGGGCAGTGAGCAGGGTGAACCGGTTGAACCTCCTAGGCGGGCTCCGGGTGCGGTTCCTCAGTGGCGGCGGAGGAACCCTTTGGTGGCAAGGTGGGCTCTGCTGGCAGGCAGATCGGTGCTTGTCCGAGCCCTTGGACTCCTTCTTTCTTGTCAACTCGGTGCGGGCAGCCCTCCGCGATTCCTCGACTCTGGCATACTTGTCCGCCAGGGCCATCATGTCGGAGAGGTTCGAGGGTAGCTGACCTCCAACGCCAAGTAGAAGTTACTCTCCTTTAACACTCCGCCTGCTAGGGCAGACATGGCCACCTCATGATTAAGGTGGTCTACTTTCAACATGGTCGTATTGAAACGGCCGAGATATTTCTTTAAGGACTCCCCCTCTCTCTGCTTAACCTTAGAGAGGGAGTCAGATCTCCGCCGATGGTGATGGCTGCTGATGAACTGACTGATGAAGAGGTGGCTCAGCTCATCAAATAAACCAACAGAACATGGTTTCAAAGCATTGAACCAGGTTCGAGCGGATCCCCTGAGGGTGGAAGGGAAGGCGCGGCAGAGGATCGCATCTGATGCCCCGTGGAACATCATGATCGATCGGAAGCTGCTGAGGTGGTCGTCGGGATCGGAGGATCCATGGTAAGGCTCGATGGCGGGCAGCTTGACGTGAGAGGGAATAACTTCCTCCATAATCTCCTTGGAGAAGGGAATGCCCTGCTCCATTTTATGCTGGAGCGGATGGGCCTGCTTGGCAGCGTCCAACTCCTGACGCATCTCCCAGAGTTGTCGGCAGATATCCTCTAGCACAGCAGGAGGAGCTGGGCGAGGAGAGAGATGAGACGGTGTCGAGTCGTGACGATAAAACACCGGAGAAAGGGATCGGGCCTACCGATATCGGGGAAGATCCTTGCCGTAGACCCCTTGGGGGGCTGGCTCAGCTTCCTTAGGGCGACGAGGGGGGTCTGCAACCCCATGCGGGCCAGAAGAAGAGACCGCTGGATGAGTGGGGGCCGCATTCTCCTCAGGAAGGTGCGGAGTAGGGGAAGCTGGACGGGGAGCTTCAAAGCATAGATTAGATTGGCCAGAACCTGGACCTGCTGGACCAGTGAGGCAAACTAGTCCTAGGTCACTGGGGCCGCCGGTGGCGATGGAATTTCAACTGGTGGTGGTGGTGGCGCTACGCTGCTCACCGGATCAGGTCTTTGGGAGGTGACCTGATCCCGGGCTTCGGAGGTAGCCTTTCTTCGATTGGCCATGGGAGAGGTTCTCTTTCAGATCGGGATCCTTTCTCCTGGATCACAAGTTTATGGGACTTGAGGGCCCTTCTTCTAGTGCCAATTTGTTGCTGCTGAAATCTGTCCTCCGACTCGGGCGCGATCGGGCTTCAGGATGGGCTCCCTCCTGGGCGGACCTGTAAAACAGTCCTCACGCGAGAGGCGCTGGGGGTGGCCCTTCGCGGAAGACCCTCTGACGCTCAAGTCAGCGGAGATCGGCAATCAATAAATGTGAGGAGAAGGCTCTCGCTGAAGAGTCTCTCCAGGGATGGCCTTTCGAGAGCTCTGAGCAGAGCGTTAATGGCGGAAAGGGGTGAGCAAGGGTAGAAGGAGAGTGGGCCAGTAGGCAAGTGCGCATACCTGAGAAGCCGGGAGACGGTTCTATTTATAGAGGATCACATGATTCCTTGGGGGCGTTATGGGTTCGAAAGCCGTTAGGATTCGAATCCAGTTTGTTATGAGGTCAGTGAGATTCGTATCTTGCTAGTTAGAGGATCGACGACTGGGAGAGCTGGTTGATGTCTTGGGATTCGATGACTGCATAGGCTCCAGGGCTCTAGGCCACTCTTGGGTATGATTTTTGTTTGAACTCTCTCGCGCCGGATTCCACAGAGGTGCTTGAGTGCCTGAGTCTGGCCGGGGCATAAGGATAGCTCGGCTAGCAAGGCACAATGGATAGGAATAGCTCGGCTGAGGCCGAGAGACCGGGATAGCTCGGCTGAGGCCGAAAGAGATGTGGATAGTCGGCTGAGGCCAAGAGATGTTATAGCTTGGCTCGGCTGAGGCCGAGAGAGATGTTGTAGCTCGGCTGAGGCCGAGAGAGATGTTGTAGCTCGGCTGAGGCCGAGAGATGTGATCCGTGCCTTGGTAATCCTTGGCTCGCTGAGGGGCTAAAGCGCTCCGATCTACTGAGTCTGATTCATCTTTAGCGGGTATTGCACAGCAAGTGAGAGTCAGGATTGATCCTAACCCCTTGCACGATTATTAATATAACGATGATTTTACCCCTCAATAGGCATAATGGACTCCATATGGCTTCCTTATTAACATTGCATCTTCCTTCAGTGTCTTCAATATCTTGTAGGTCTATGATAGCGGTTGAATCTTTAGATCTTCTTTATTATTATTATTATTGTGAATGACCTGTTCCCACCTGGCTTCAATTTTCTTTTATACGGTTTTTACATTGTCAGTCCCTTCAAGAAGCATGATGGTAATTCCTTCTTCAAAGGCCATGGGATGCTTATATACAAATAGAATAGATACTGATATGGCTGATCATGCCCTCGGGCGGTAAAATAATAGTTTGCACAGTTTTTGAAGCCAAATAATAATTTGGCAGCTAGTCCCAGCACTGGCCTCGGCTTCGGACTTCACCTCGGCCTCGATCGTGAACCGTTTTAGCCTCAATATTAGCCTCGAGTATCGTCTCGGCCTCGGCCTTGAGCCCCGTCTCAGTCTCGGCCTCGGCCTCGAGCCCCACCTCAGCCTAGGCCTAGAGCCCCGCCTCGGCCTCGGCATATCTTCAGCCCCGGCCTTGAGTATCGCTTCGACCTCGGCCTCGAGTCTCGCCATGGCATGCTCTCAGCTGGTAGTTTCGGTAGTGGAACTAATTTCGAATAATGCCGAGTGACTTAAAGTGCCCAAGACGGCCACGTAGCCCGCCAACCCATTTTTTGCCAAGATCACGGACGGTTACGATATATTATGGATAGTTGCCGATATTTACGACGCGCGCTTAGCGGCTATGCGCCCACCTACCGTTTATGGAGCCGATCTTGACGGAAAACACGATCCAACGGTTATCCACGAAGGATAAGAGGGACCTTCGAACAGGTATATAAAAACCCTGACTTACAACGAGAAAGGGGACTCGACTTCTACTATCTCATCTTGACTCATGTTCTCCAAATCGCTAACTTGAGCGTCGAAGGGTTCCCGCTGGAACCACTGGTCCGAGACTTTTGTTGTAGGTTTCCGGCTATAGGAGGCGATCGTATCATCCTTCTGAAGATCCAAAAAACTCTTCTCTTGCTCAATGATCCTCGAAAGTGATTTGGCAGCAACAGATACTCTTTGCTTATACCTTATGATGGAACTGAAGAGCTTGAAATGAAGTTTATTTTCAGCATAAGGTTTATGATCCTTTCCGAGTGGCTGGACAGGCTCGAGTTCAGTCATTAAAATTAAGGTAGTGTTTGAAATAGGGGATAAGAGGGGATATCCCTTGGATATCCCCTCTTATCCCCAAAAGCCATAACTATAAGGGATAGCTGGGAATAAAGTTAACCAAAGGGATAATCCATGGTTAACCATGGGATATCCCCTCAATTTATTCCTAGAAAATGCAGGAATAGCTGGTTATCCCTCCAAATAAGAGTAAAAAAAGGTTATCCTATGGATTTACCTTTTTGCATTTGATATGATCAATGGGATAGCCAAGGGATATCCCTAGGGATAGCTAGGGGATAAACTCTATCCCATACACTTATCATGGATAATATTTTTTCTATGAAACACTACCTAAGTGTTCTTCATCTTCTTCATGCATGCCCGGCATTTGGGGTTTCTCCTCTTCTGATCCTTTAGATCAACCCAAACTTGTTTCGTGGGCACCCCCATGATCAGGCTTTCTTTTAAAATCAACTTCGATGGATCCAGCTGGAACTGACATAGTAATCCGAGATTATCAGAGGTACATTCTCTTGGCTTTGGTAATTAATTTGACTACTTCTCTGGTGGTGACTCTGGCTGAGATGTATGCTACTTGGTTTGAGATGAAAGAAGTTAGAAATTGCTTCCAAGAGTCCAATATTGTGTTGGAGGATGATTCTGCGACAATGGTGACTTGGATTTAGGAATAATCTTCGTACTTTGATTCTTACCTGCAAGGTTTACATTTTTTTCTGGCTACTCCAAATTGTACTTATTAGTATATTAATCAGTAAGGAAATTAGGTGATCAATTTTTGACTAATAAGCTTCTCCTACTAGGAGCCAAGGTGTTTAGCATTTACACAAGGCATCTCCATTAGAACTACAACAAGGAGTTCTATATTTGAGATATCACTCTTCTTTCTTTCTACTACCAAAAAAAAATAATTTTTATCTTTAATTCTGTTAATCTACCTTCTTCTAAGTTAACAATGTTAGGGGTAGAGGAGAGAAATTTTTTTTAAAAAAATTAATTCTATAGTGAAAATTTATAGATTTTCACCTTCTTTTAACCTGGTATCAAACACCGTCTAGGCTGACGTTTTCAATCCATTACACTTGATAAAGTTTAATTATGCTTATAATTACTTTAGGTTTTTATTCTATTAATTAGTTAGATATTTGAAAATCGATTTAGTCATGAATAAAGCAGAGTGAAGGAAGCATATTTATATTATTAATTTTATGTAGTAAAAAAAAAAAAAAAAAGGCTTAGATGAGTTTAGTTAAGTTAATTAGTTGGACTTGTTGACTTTTCATGGAACAAAATTTGGAATCCAAAGAAGCAGTGGATGCGTCTCACTAATCAAGCTTAATGTCTGACCCAAATGCCCAATCGGTCATTCAATTTGGATTTGAATCGATCCGGTCGCCGCCGTCCCGCTGCGTTTTTAAGTAGATCACATCACGCCACCTAACCCAACCATATCGGAGCGGCCGACCTGGTTGGGCCACGGGCGGCGCGATGTACGTCCAAAGCCTCCTTTCCCACGCCCGGCTCGTGGCCTCCGTCCCGTCGAGCGCGGAGCGATGGAGGAGATCGAACGCCGGCCTTTCCGCCGGGGCGGCCCTTCCGATCCGTCGACCGCTCGGCGGCGGCGGCAGCGGCAGAGGATGCCTCATCTCGTTGCCGTCCGGCGGCTGTCGCGTCCATGCTACCGCCGCGAGGAGAACCACGGCGGCGGTTGATTCCGACGGGAACGGGGGATTAAGGTATAAGGGGGAAAGAAAAGATCGAAGTGGATGGAAATAGAAGGATCTTTTTGTAATTATATCTTGGCCTCATCTTTCTGATGGATTTCTTCTAAGTACTGTCAGTGAAGATCTTAAGCGCTACCATTTTGCTCATTTTTCTCTTTGACGGTGTGCAATTCGGCATTATTTCCCATTGACTTCAATTTTTAACCGCTTTCGTTCTTCATGGGCGAGCGCAAGGTTTTATGAGAAACCCATAAGTTACTTATTATGAATTCATTTTTTTGCCTTCTAGAAATATGAGTGTTTGGATTGAATTTGTGCATTAGAATTGAAATTTAAGGATTAATTGCTGCTCGTTTCATATTTTCGTTTTTCAGCCTTTAATTTGATGCATGCTACCCATTACTTTATTTCCTTCATGTTTGGTATAGAGCTTCTGAGAATGAAGTCATGGGCTAGTCGTATTTTGATGACCATGTGTACGTTAGGTCTACCGTTTATGCATCAAATTAATTGCATTGTCAATATTCTGGATTCGATTACGTGTTTTCCTATTAATTTTCCTTTAAATTTCGTCCTCTTTTCAGAACAGATAAATTTTTTGAAGTTGAGCTCAAGGTCCGAGACTATGAACTTGATCAGTATGGAGTTGTTAACAATGCCATCTATGCAAGCTATTGCCAGCATGGTGAGTTTTTTCTTCAGATAGTTTATTGTTATATTTGGTTAATTTGAGAGGGTGATATACTGCTATCACAATTGAGAAATTTTTCCATTCCACAACGAAGGGAAAACTGCAGATTTTTCCTTTTCAACGACTAAATAAGTTCACAATGAAGAAAAGTGACGTATTTAGTGTTATCTTTGATTAATAATGGGATATGCATTTATCTTTGAAGGCATATGACATATCTTCCTCGTGTTGAATTTCTGGTGTTTGATTGCGCCAAAATGTTATTTATTTATTTATTTATTTTAATCCTGAAGCTGCTGTAGATATTATCTTTTGTACATTTGTGGTAGGTTTACCTCTATGAATTTTGATGTGGATTTTGAGTGACAGGTAATAACTACTCCTACAATGGTTTCATGTTAAAACTAGGTTTCCCCTTCCTGTATCAGATATTCTTTTCACTCTTAGTTTGTTGCCATTTTACCAACAAAGTTAATCATAGGTTGATGCCATTTTAGGATCAATTATTTGCTGAATGCTTCACTGTGTAATTTACTGCTTGACTCCACATTGTGCAAATACACACTCCTAACAAACAGAGATCATTGATTTGCATAGGTTTGCCGTATTATTTTAAATATGTGTGTCCATTTCTTTCTCTGTCATTTCTGTTCCTACTGGTAATGAATGATGGTAATCTATTTCTCAAATTGAATATGCGAAACTGGATTTCAACTTCCCAGAAAAAAATGCAAGGACTAAGAAATGTGTGAAAAATGCTGCTTAGTTGTTATGACAGGAGATTAATAAAACACAAAGTTGTGTGCCAGAAAGTCGGTTCCAATTATTTCTGGTACCGACTTTTTTGAATATTATTGGAATCTTAGTTGCATTTATAAACCAGAAATTTGTTTTTATTATGACATTTTATATGGAAAAGAAATCTATTCGTTCAGTTTTTATGTTCTTTGAGTTAATGAGCCACACTATTTCCTTGTATTAAGTTAGTCTTCATGCAACTGATGCTCTTGCTAGCAACTCTAAGTTGTAAAACAATCTCTACCAAATCCATTTTCCCTTCTTAGCTTGATTTAATTGGAGAAACAATAAAAAATATCCTTGCTTCCATTTCCTCCATCATGGTGATTTCATGATCTGAGATGTCAACTACTTCAACCTAAGGGTTATTCAGCAGTGTTGACTGCTCCAAGGTTGTCTTTAGCCTTCTATAAAATCCTAGTAAAAGTCTAAACAAACCATATAATATATTCTATAACATTAATACCCAACATTGACATTCCAATAACTTTTATCTATAGGTGTCAAATGGGCTAAGCAGCCCATGGCATGGCCTAGCCAAGCACAACACAACTGCTTTAGTAACTATTTTGGGCTAGATATGGAACGACCCTTCGAGCCATGCTGGGCTGAGCAGTGCCAACCTGGCATGGCCTATAGGCTAGCACAAGACAACCATATGACTTGGCCCAACGCCATGGCCTGGCCCTACTCATTTGCATTTTTATATATTTTTACCCTATGTAACATCCAATTTAGGGGTATTATTGTCCATACTTAATTTATTTTATTTAATTTCTATAAGATTAGTTTAAAAATAAAAAAATTTGCCTAGCCTATCGGGCACGAGTCAGCACAACACGGATTGGCACAGCTGGGCTTTGGCATCACGGGCCATGCTAGCACGACCTATTTGACTCCTATAATTGTAGCCATGGGGGTTCACTGAAAATCAGCATACTAGTCTGCCACATGTATTTGAGCAACATATTAATTGCATGTTCCTTGAGACACAATAAATCCCTAAATAAACTCTAAGTAATTCATGGCCTCATCTAATCTTAATCTTTAGTTGAAATCAACCATCCTACTTTCATGTATTTGATTCTCCAACTTTTCATTAGTTAGCAATTGCATATGTGATTCACGGTTATTGTGATTTTGGACAGAAAAATTACAATAGAAAACTTCATGGTATTTAAGGCAATGATATTTTAAATTTTATAAAATAACTCTATAGATAATATTTTAAATTTTATAAAATAACTCTATAGATAAATATTATATGTGCTTGAACTATTGAGGAAAGAAATCAGAAAGATACATATCTTTATTTAGGATTTCATAATACAACAACAACAATAACAAAGCCTTAATCCCAAACTAGTTGGGAATATTCTAAGATTTTATATTAAAATAAAATCTTGACGTTTATTTCCATTCTCCATTCCTTTTTTGTTAAGATTTTAAATATATGAAATCTTTGAACATTTTCTAGTGTTTCCGCAACACTCTAAAATTTAGGATTTTTGACATTTCAGTCACTTGGACACTTGAAGCACTTCATTAAATCCCTTGATACTAGATACCAGCAAAAAATAATATCATCATCATTATGTGTCTACTTTTTGCGCTTATCCATGAAGTTTTTAATTATAACATATATGTTAGCAACCATTTTATTAAAGTTGATGAACTCAAGGAGCATAGATCTAGCTCATATAAACATATGTCTGATTATAAGAAGAGTCCCATATCGGATGCTTGTAGATGCTTGGACGCTTGACTCCGTGTGACTTGTCCAAGTAACACTAATTTTCTTGCTGGTTGGCCATTAGGTCTATTCCTCTATTTCTCTGAAAAAGCTCATAACAAATCTTAACAGATGTTAGATCACTATTTTCCAACTGACTGACAAGTTTCCATATAGGTTGTCCATTACTATTTAAAACAAGGGAGTTCTCTTTTAGTTAGACAACAATCAGCCAGAAACTTTTGTCAAACCTTCTACCTTTGACCACCTTTATAAACCATGCATAAATCCTGTAAGTTACACCCATCTAACCTTAACCCAGAGTGCCAAAATCAGCTCTCCTACTCATGATTGAAGTGCTCTAAGTACAATTTGGCAACTACTCATTTATTGGTGTTTCAGACAATTCGCTCTTTCCATATTGACAAGGAAACAAGCTCTATGCCATTTTAAGGTGGAAACCTTTGAGAGAAGTCTAGTAATTTTGTGACTTCTTAACTGACATAAACATATGTTATAAATGAGGGAAATTGGAGTGAAAATGTGCTCGATCTGTCAGAAGAAGAACACAAGCATATCTTCATGATTGTATGTTTTTAGATTGAAGTTAGAACCTCAATATATTTACCTTTTCCCTGAGTGAAGGTTTTTACTATGAATTATATACTTCGCTTTTATTGGTGATTAACTTCATGAGGTTGTTCTTAAAAAATTACCATTCTTTAAATAACCTTGGTGTTGCTACTGGCTTCTGTTACCGCAAAAACGAACTTTATCATAAACCTTGTATGCTGCTTGCTTCTTGTGGATGATCAGGTCGTCATGAATTACTTGAAAGGGTCGGCATTAATGCGGATGCAATTGCCAGAACTGGCGAGTCACTAGCACTATCAGAGCTACACCTAAAATACATTGCACCTTTAAGAGTATGTTGTTCTTCCAGTTTAAACTCAAAGATTCCAATGATAAACTAATATATCCCAAAGTTGCAGTTTTCTTCTTGAGCATGAAATTGAGCAGGAAATTTTTTCATAGTATTATAGATATCTTACATTCTTGGAACTAAATTGCACACAGTCATATTTTCTGCACACTACATACATATATATCAAGGTCCATCGAGCTATATCGACAGCCTGTGCTGGCCGATGATTGGTTCGGTATGGCATGGGTATGTACTGTATCGAACCATAGCAAAACAGTGCCGTAGAATAGAGGGAGAAGAGAAGGAAAGAAGTATGGTCACCTTTACCATCGCTGGAAAGAGGAAAAAAAAAGAAGAGAGAAAGCAGGAGGAGAGGGAGAGAGAAGCCACTGCGGTTGGAAAGAAAGGGAGAGAGGAGCATGCCTTTGAAGCCAAAAGAAGAGAGAGAGTGGGGAGAGAATGACTGGTACCACCATCTCCATTGTCATCAGAAAAAGAAAAAGAAAGAGAGGGGGTAGAGAGAGGGCCGCTGCCATCCTAAAAGGGAGAGAGAGAGAGAGAGAGACAAGCTTTGAAGCTAGAAGAAGAGAGAGAGGAGAGGGAGAGGGGGGGAGATAACTCTGATAAGCGATGGCATTGGGCAACAATGATGGACAATGGTGATTGACGATGACAAGTACCATAGCGGAGGATTAGGATGTTGTCAGAAAGATTTATGAAATATCGAACAATCATGAAGTTGACATATCTTTTTAATCGCGGATCATTTTTAAAATGGATTGCACCCAAACCTTATTCTATTAACCCACCTGCTAATGCATGAACTGATTTTGATGGGTAAACTGACCTGATTTTTGACTGGCATGGTTCAATTTGTCCCAAACAGACCGGTTGATGATGGTTCGGCCTTCTTTGATATATACATCCATACATACATATTTGCTTGTCTGTATGTACGTATGTATATTGCAAAAGTCATGTTGTCAATGCTTTACAATACATTTCATGAGAGTTTTCTAAACCTTATAATTTTTTACAAAAAAAACTAGCCATGTAAATTATTGAGTTGTTTAATTTTCAACTCATGGGCTCATTGCTGAAGTGTATGGCTGATAAACTTTTCAAGATGATCTTGTAAATTCTAGTTTTTGTTTGGACATCAGTGTTTTCTTGGACCAATATCATGAATGCTGGGGAGGAGTAAAGGGTGGGTGAGCCCAGAAAAGAAAGAAATCGCCAGATTGAGGGAAGCCACCAATTTTGCGATCCTTCACTTTTAGGGACTCTAGGGATGGCGTGATTGGTGGCTTTTCCTGGTCTCACAAACTCTCTCTCTCTCTCTCTCTCTCACGCACACGAACGCGTGCACGTGCATTTCACCCCCATTCCACCATGCATAAGCACTCTCCTATGGATGCTCAAAACATGCATCCAAATAGGGCCTTGGTGCCTAGTGGGATGCCGAATCAGCCTGTACTTAATATATTTTCTATGCAGATAAAATTTTGAATATATAAATATAAGGATGAGAGAGGTCAAAGGAAGTAATAAGGGACCTTGCTATTATAATCCTGAGTTTCTTGGGAGATTAGAATCCATCTATGGTGGTATCTCTAATACTACAAAAGTTTTGGGATTTCAGGATATATGGGCTCCCACAGCACGATCCCTCCTACTTCATTTTCAGGATCTCATTACACCTTCCACTGACGTGAGAGATACCACTGTAGATAAAGCTAGTTCACTGTTCAGGTTAGCGCTGGCATTGTCTTACATCCTGAATTTTTCAGGATACTTGATGCTACCTTTCCAAAGGAATTTTTGATATCCCAAAAATTAGGCATTGGAAAATCAATGGAATCCTCCAACGCCTTGTGCAACTCTCTTCATTAGTCTTCTCTAGTTGGCGATCACCGCTTTGAGAGAGGTCATGTGTGTAAAGGATGCAAGCATCCAAACAGAAGCCTTAATGTCATTTCTATCCCTCTGCCGAGGTTTCACATTTTTATCACACTGAACTAGAATTTTGTTATTTGATTTCTTGCATTGCCAGAGTGGTGATAGATTTGTTGTCAAGGTGAGGCCCGTAGGCTTCTCTGCAGCACGGATACTGATCGAGCACTTCATATATAGGTTGCCGAATCATGAGGTATGTCAAAACTCAATTTCCATTTAATTCTTTTGTGCTATGTTTCCATGCACTAATGATCCTGAATCTCTTATTCTTCTATTCTTTTCAGCCCATCTTAGAAGCAACATGCACTGTCGTTTGCCTCAACCGAAGCAATCGTCCTACCCGTGTGCCGTCTGAATTTTCATCAAAATTACTGCAGTTTTTCTCCTCCACAGATCCCAGCTGAACTTCCTATGTTGCTAGTGAAGAATTTGAAAGTAAGTTTGTGCATCAAGCATTCTGTTCTAATTGATATCTCAGTAATTCCGTAAAATTAGCATCTTGTTGTGATTGTATTGAGTTCTAATTGTATACAAGCAACTGAGAAATTACATGACTGAAGAGAGTGCAAATACCCACAATGAACAAGACCAATCAGCACAAGCCATTTAAGCAGCATCTTTGAAGGTTTTTGAATAGCTCGATTTGCAGTTTGGATTCTCTATGTTTTTTTTTTTTTAAATCCTTTTTTGAAGGTTCATGTGACATTCTATATTCCATGAGATTGTGTATGGTTCATGTCTGTCCAAGTGAATCAAAATGAGAAAGGCATGTTGGGATCTTTCTTATACATGTAAAAAGACTGAATGGGTTACTCGGACAGCAAATGACCGCCTACATTTGTAATAATTTCACCATCACCTAAAGAGTGACTGAAGCACAGACCCGATTCAATTTCTATTATAATTCTCCACAAATGGTTGTACGGTTGGAAACTAAATTTTTATTTAATAAAACTGTCTGTTATTTTCACTACAATACAGCCATTATAATAAAAAAGTCCTCTTTTTTAGAAAATGAAAAGCATTGGTTTTTGCCATTAGCAATCTGATGAGCCCTTGTTTACCCTTTATATTCTTGCAGACTAGTGCTGTGCACAGGATTTTATCTTTGCTCCGGATGGAATTCTATTTCCTGAAATCTCTCCTTGTATTTGTAGAACTCTGTGAGTACAAAGTGTTCTTAATGTGCCTTAATATCCTCGTCATGTGTTTAATTTTTTCTAACAATTGCTATTACAGTCAGAGTAAAATTTTCTTCGCTTAGAATTTTATTTCATGTTCGTACGAACCTACATTCGATCATTTTTCTCCTTTGGTTCATCTCATATTAAAATTATTATTATAATAGTATATTATAATATAATATAATTATTATTTTGATGTAATATAATAAATATTATATAAAAATTATAATAAAAATTATAATATAATTATATAGAATAAAATAATATAACATAATAATATCATAATATTGCGTTATAATCATTATTATATTAGAATATTATTATATTTCTTATATTATATTACACTACTATAATATGATATATTTTAATATTATTATAATATGATATTATATTATAATGTTGTCATAGTAATTTATAAATTAAGAATGATTTATATAATGGTTTCTAAAAATATAAAATGGTTTTTTATTTTAAAATATTTTCTTAATTTAATTATCAAATAATATCAAACCTAGGTCATTTTAAAATATAATTATTAAACAATAGATAAATTTTTACAAAATGCTTTTCTATATATATATATATATTGCAAAAGCTTTGCCTCTGAAAATTCTGCTGCCAAAAATTCTATTATGAAAAGATCTACTGTCAATGGGTCAACCATACAAACTCTTATGCTGTGTTTGAAATAGGGAATAAGGAGATATCTCTTATTCCCAAAAGCTATAACTATAGATGATAACTCTGAAAAAGGTTAACCAAAGGGAATAACCTATGATTAAAGGTTAACAAAGGGGATAATCCATCATGGGTTATCCCTGAATTTTTTTCTTAGGAAACTCAAGAATAACTAAAGCTATACCTTGATGACAAATTTATTATTAAAAAAAGATAGTTATTCCTTCATTCATACTATCTTATTCTTTTTCTATATACGAAGTCAAGCTACTCCAGCGGAAGGGAGAGAAGTTTTGGTCAACAAGACTTTGATCGTTGACCGTGAAACAAGGGTTGGAAATTAATTTCCCTCTTTTTGTCCTTTTGGAATTTTGCAATATTCTAATCACTCCTCTTGAATGTTAATAGCATGGGTGTCCAAACCAAGTCTTTAAATTTGAAGAACTGGATCCGACTTGCATTCACTGTTTGGGTTGGTGTTAACGAAGATAAAAACCCTGTTGACCCAGTATATTCATCTAAACAGACACCATAAGGACAAGTTAAATGAGGTTAAAGTCCTACTGGCTCTTGCGATAGTGAGGAATAAACGAAGATTTTGCTCCAAAATGAAAGGAATTTGTTTCAGGGGAAATTTAAAAAAAAAAAACTCACTTATTACTCTTTGTTTAGGTACTCACTTATTGCTCCAGAAAAAATACACACCAACAGAATTGAAGTTACTCTTGCCTTTTCGCCTCAATTTGTACGTTCCTCTTATTCCATTGAATTTATAAAAGAAGTCCTAGATCAAACAAGGCCAAAAGAAGTTGCAAGAGAACTTTAGTGAAATTAGCATGTGATATGACTGATCCGCGTCGTCAGAATAAAAGGTAACGACAGCTAATGACCTCGGGACCCCATTGGTCTCGGAGTGCACCGGCATTTCCCCATCTCGGGACCCCATCGGGTCTCGGAGTGGGATCATCATCTCTTGGCTCCGGGACCCCATCGGTCCCGGGGTACATCGGTATTTTCCCACCCCTGAGACCCCATCGGGTCTGGGGTGGGGTCATCATCTCTTGGCCCCGGGACCCCATCGGTCCCGGGGTGCACCGGCATTTCCCCACCCCCGGGACATCATCGGGTCTCGGGGTGGGGTCATCATCTCTTAGCCCCGAGACCCCACCGGTCTCGGGGTGGGGTCATCATCTCTTGGCCCCGGGACCCCATCAGGTCTCGAGGTGGGGTCATCATCTCTTGGCCCCAGGACCCCACCGGTCCCGGGGTGCACCGGCATTCCCCCACCCCCGGGACCCCATCGGGTCTCGAGGTGGGGTCATCATCTCTTGGCCCCGGGACCCCACCGGTCTCGGGGTGCACCGGCATTTCCCCACCCCCGGGACCCCATCGGGTCTCGGGGTGGGGTCATCATCTCTTGGCCCCGGGACCCCACCGGTCCCGAGGTGCACCGGTATTTCCCCACCCCCGGGACCCCATCGGGTCTCGGGGTGGGGTCATCATCTCTTGGCCTCGGGACCCCACCGGTCCCTAGGTGCACCGGCATTTCCCCACCCCCGGGACCCCATCGGGTCTCGGGATGGGGTCATCATCTCTTGGCCCCGGGACCTCACCGGTCTCGGGGTGCACCGGCATTTCCCCACCCCCGGGACCCCATCGGGTCTCGAGATGGGGTCATCATCTCTTGGCCCCGGGACCCCACCGGTCCCGAGGTGCACCGGTATTTCCCCACCCCCGGGACCCCATCGGGTCTCGGGGTGGGGTCATCATCTCTTGGCCCCGGGACCCCACCGGTCCCTGGGTGCACCGGCATTTCCCCACCCCCGGGACCCCATCGGGTCTCGGGGTGGGGTCATCATCTCTTGGCCCCGGGACCCCACCGGTCCCTGGGTGCACCGGCATTTCCCCACCCCCGGGACCCCATCGGGTCTCGGGGTGGGGTCATCATCTCTTGGCCCCGGGACCCCACCGGTCTCGGGGTGCACCGGCATTTCCCCACCCCCGGGACTCCTTCCGGTCTCAGGGTGGGTTCGTCAGCAATCAGCACGCAAGTCCGATCGTCGAGAGAAATGATGATTTCAGGCCGCACGGCATACTCACATGACTCTCCGTACGCCCGTGATTGCACCCCGTTACGAAGGGCCATACCTTATAACGGTATATGGTGCATTGCATGTCCCTGTGCATGGCCATGCCTCGCTACGGCGTACGATTCGCTACCACTTGCGACTGTGCTCGGTCATATCAACCGACGGCGCGCACCGAATGCCTTCACGGCTGTTGGACACGTATGACATCACGTTGGCAAGCGGTACGGGATGTCTCCGGCATGCGCAGCAATGGTACGACGGTGATCTTTCGAAACAGCAAGATGGGATATTCGGACCGGTATAAAAGCACGTGCTCGCGCTGTAAGTAGGGATCTGAACGCTGGTTTTCTGAGCTTTCTTCCCCCAGCAAAACCCTAACCACCTCAGTTCTTTCTCACTGGGTGGTTCTTTGTCTGAGCCCAAGTGACTGACTTGATTGTCGGAGGGTCCCTACCGGTATCGCTGATCTCCGGGGACTTTTCTTGCAGGGCTCCGAGGAGAAGGACGTCCATCTTCCTCGACGTTTGAGGAAGGTGACTTGGCGTCATCAGATTGGCGCGCCAGGTAGGGGGTGTAAGAAAGACGTCGAGCCAGCAGCTTACCTTTTTCTTCTTTCTTCAAGATCTTGAGGTCATGGTGACGACCCGGACGAAGGGAGTTTCAGCTGGTCGTGCTGGGGGGCAGCGCTGCGGGGCCGGTCCACCCGCGGAGGCCCCCCCGGCTCTCGCACCCAGTATTCCGGAGCCTTTGCATCTTTGGGGGGCAGGGCCTTCTGCTCCGCAGAATGACGCTCCCGCGCCTGCTTCGCAACAACTCCAGGAAGATCGACTCACTGCCCTGGCCACGCAGGTCCAGTCTTTAGCGGCGATGGTTCAGGGCCTGCAGCATCAGCAGGCGGCCTTGCAGCAGCCGGAGCTGAACCCGTCTGTCCCGGGGGTGGTGCAACCCAGCCAGCATTCCTCCCGCCGGAGATCGCCGATTCCTGTGGATCATCGCCACCGATCCCCGGTCAAGCCTCACCATCGTGAAGCCTCTAAAAGACCCCGATCTCCCTCTCGCCATGCTAGTGTTTCTCCAAGCGGCGGCACGGGAGGGAGGCGGAGCGCCCGCGCCGACATCGCCGCCTTCGTTCTTCTTCCGAATCTTCAGGGGAGGGCTCTTTTGATGGCCGGATGCCTCGTCGAGCCGAGCATCGACTCGAGGAGTGTAATCAGAAGTTGAAGGAGCTTAGCCGCCGGATCACCCACCTGCTAGAGACAGACTACGACAGTCGGCCTCCCTTGTCTCGCTGCATCATGGAAGAGCCCATCTCTACCAGGTTCCACCTTCCTCAACTAGACCCATACGACGGGACCACGGACCCCCTGGACCATTTGGAGAGCTATAAGGTACTCATGCAAGTCCAGGGGGCCACCGATTCACTTATGTGCGTTGCTTTCCCGGCCACTCTGAAGAAGGCTGCTCGAGCTTGGTACTCTCGTCTGCCGCCACGAAGCATCGACTCCTTCCGCCAGTTGGAGAGGGCTTTCCTGGCCCATTTTGGCGCCTGCCGGAAGATCCCGAGGGTGGCGGACAGTCTCTTTGCCGTTCAGCAGAAGAATGGTGAGCCTTTGCGGGATTATGTTGCCCGGTTCAAAGAAGCAGCTCTGGAGGTCTACAACCTGGAGGACTCAGTGGCTACCTTGGCTTTGAAGCGGGGGCTCCGCCCTTCTCGCTTCGCATATTCTCTTGACAAGAAGCCGTCGGGCTCCTACTCCGAACTCCTGATCCGGGCCCAGAAGTACATCCGGGCAGATGAGGCCAACTTTTCCCGGCGCGAAGCTGGCGGGAGTGTCCCCAGGAAGCCGACCCAGCCGGAGCCTGCAGAAGTCCGCCCCAGGAGGCCCGAGCCTCCTCGCCGGCCAGACAACCGTCCCCGACCTCCTGCACCGAGAGACGGACCCTACATCCCATTGCTCGCCCGATATCTCAGATCCTGCTCGAGATTGAAGGGAGTCCTATCTGCAGCGCCCTCCTCCCATCAACCCGAAGATCCCCCGGAACAAGAACCTCCACTGCCGCTACCACCGGGACCATGGCCACGACACCGACGACTGCTATCAACTGAAGAAAGCTATTGAAGACCTCATTCAGCGGGGCCACCTGGGAAAGTTCGTTCAGAGGAGTAACCCGGGAGCCCCTGGCCCATCAGCGCCCTCGCCGCCAGTGATCGACAATGCCCTGACGGAGAAGACGGTGGCGATGATTTCCTGGGGGGCAGGAAGCCCGTTGAAGAAACAAAGGGGGGAGGGGGGAGCTGAGACTGTAATTACTTTTTTCGAAAAGGACTTGGATGGGGTTGTAAATAAGGATGATGATAGCGTCGTCGTGTCCATGATGATCACTAAGCACCCTGTAAAAAGAATCTTAGTTGACAGTGGGAGCTCCGTAGATGTTTTAAACTATGATGCCTTTGTTCGTATGAACTTGTCGCATGATCTGCTTCGACTTGTCGCCACGCCTTTGATGGGGTTCACAGGAGATTCCGTGAGGGTTGAAGGAGAAATCACTCTTCCCGTAACGGCTGGTACGGCTCCGTGCCAAAGCACTGTTCTCATGAAGTTCTTGGTGGTTCGTATGCCCCTCGCATACAATGCAATCCTCGGGAGACCTGGGCTCAACCTCTTGGATGCCATCATATCCACCAAGCGGCTCCTCGTGAAGTTCCCGACCAACAGAGGGGTCGGCGAGATGCGAGGAGAGCAGGGTCTACCGGCACTTTGCTATCACTTGGCCCCTAGCCCTCAAGAGACGGCACCTGCACCGGCACCTGAGGCGCTTGACCTGCGAGACTTGGAGAAAAGGGGGGAGCCGGCCGAGCGGCTGCTCGCTTTCCCCCTCGGGGAGGACCCGCGCGGATGGTCCGGGTTGGGGCGTTACTCCCGGAGGAGGTTCGTGATCGACTCCTTACCTTCCTGCGGGTCAACGCAGACGTCTTCGCATGGTCAGCATCCGACATGCCGGGGATTCCGGAGGAGGTAATCATGCACCAGCTTAATATCCGGCCGGGGTGCCGGCCCGTCAGGCAGAAGAAAAGAAGTTTTGCCCCTGACCGACAGAAGGCCGTTGATGAGGAGGTGCGGAAGCTGCTGGCGGCTGACCACATCCATGAGGTGCGTTACCCGGACTGGCTAGCGAACGTCGTAATGGTTCGCAAGGCCAGCGGAAGCTGGAGGATGTGCGTGGATTTCACTGACCTCAACAAGGCGTGCCTCAAGGACAGCTTCCCGCTGCCCCGAATCGACCAGCTGGTGGACGCCACCTCCGGGCATGAGACTCTCAGTTTCATGGATGCGTTCTCAGGATATAACCAAATCAAGATGAGCCCGGTGGATGAAGAAGCAAGTTCTTTATCACAGAGAAGGGGATTTATTGTTACAGGGTGATGCCTTTTGGATTGAAAAACGCCGGGGCCACTTATCAAAGATTAATGAATAAGGTCTTTGAGGACCAGCTAGGGCGCAACATGGAAGTGTATGTGGATGACATGCTGACCAAGAGCACCAGTATGGCGGATCATGTAGCTGACCTTGAGGAGACTTTCAATAACTTGCGTCGGCATCGGATGAAGCTCAACCCCCACAAATGCGCCTTTGGAGTAGCAGCAGGCAAGTTTCTGGGTTTTATGGTGACCCAGCGAGGGATTGAAGCTAACCCCAACAAGATTAGGGCTATCCTGGAGATGAGGCCCCCAACCAATAAGAAGGAAGTGCAGCGCCTAACGGGGAGGGTGGCGGCCTTGAGTCGCTTCATGTCAAGGTCGGCGGAGAGGTGCCTGCCCTTCTTTAAGGCACTGCGCAAGGTCAATGGCTTCGAGTGGACGAAGGAGTGTCAGGGTTCCTTTGAAGAGCTGAAGCAATTTCTCTCCACTCCTCCGCTGCTGTCCAAGCCTGAAAATGGGGAGGAGCTCTTTTTATATCTGGCCGCTTCCCCCGAGGCTGTCAGCTCCGTACTCGTGCGTATGGATACCGACGGGGCTCAGAAGCCAATCTATTACACCAACAAAGTACTCCATGACGCCGAGACCAGGTATTCGAGAACCGAGAAGATTATCTTTGCCTTGGTGGTCTCTACCCAGCGCCTCCGGCCTTACTTCCAAGCCCATCCTATCGTGGTGCTTACGGACCAGCCTCTTCGAACTATCTTATCTCGCCCCGACACCTCCGGTCGGCTGGCCAAGTGGGCCATTAAGCTGAGTGAGTTCGACCTGTCTATCCGGCCAAGGTCAGCCATGAAGTCTCAGGTATTGGCGGATTTCCTGGTCGAGTGTTCCTGGACCGAGAGGGATATGGAGGAGGTGCGACCGGAAGGGTGCGCGGACTCTCCCTCATCTGAGGAGGCGGAGGATTGGATCCTGCATGTGGATGGAGCGGCAAACTCTCAAGGAAGCGGAGCTGGACTCTTTCTCGCGAGCCTAGAGGGAGACGTAGTGGAGTACGCTCTCAGATTCCAATTCCCAGCAACTAATAATCAGGCGGAGTACGAAGCCTTGCTAGCGGGGATGAGGTTAGCTGAGGGGCTAGGCGCTGGGCGTTTGAGGGCCTTCACGGACTCTCAACTTGTCTCTGGACAAATCTCCGGGGAGTACGAGGCTAGGGACCCAACCATGTCCCGATACTTGAGCAAGGTGCAGTCCCAGGCGTCTCATTTCTCTTACTTCCACGTCAGCTATATCCCCAGAGCGGAGAATGCCAAGGCCGATGCATTGTCCCGTCTGGCCACTTCGGCCAACGGAGCGTTGGGGAGGACATATGTGGAGCACCTACAAGTCCCGAGCACCGAGGCCGTAGATGAAGCATTGCCGGTGGAACAAGAGCCCTCCTGGATGGACGCCTACATCCGGTATTTGACCGATGGTACTCTCCCGGAGAACCCCGCTGAGGCCAAGCTGCTCAGGCGGAGGGCCCCGAGATTCTTGATGATGAACGGGAAGCTTTATCGGAGATCCTTCTCATACCCAGTTCTCAGGTGCGTGGGGTCAGTTGAATCAGATTACATCCTCAGAGAGATCCATGAAGGTATATGCGGGAGTCACTGGGGGGCAGAGCCCTAGCCTACAAGGCCCTGCGCCAAGGGTACTTCTGGCTGACGATGAAGGAAGATGCAGCTGAGCTTGTTAAGAAATGCGATAGCTGTCAACGTCATGCTAATATCTAGCGACAGCCGACGTCTCACCTGACCCCCTTGGTGGCACCTTGGTCCTTCGCCCAGTGGGGGATGGATATCCTGGGGCCATTTCCCCCGGCCTCCGGACAGCGAAAGTTCCTCTTGGTAGCAGTGGATCACTTCACCAAGTGGGTTGAAGCCGAGGCCTTGGCCAAGATTACCGAAAGCAAAGTGAGATCCTTCTTCTGGAAGTCCATCATATGTCGGTTTGGACTGCCGCACACATTAGTCACTGATAACGGCCGGCAATTTGACAACGCACCCTTCAGGGGATTCTGCTCTGAGCTGGGTATCCGTCAGAGGTTCACTTCCGTCGGGCATCCTCAAACCAACGGGGCAGCCGAGGTGACTAATCGGATCATTCTCCAGGGGCTGAAATCTCGGCTAGATGGCTGCAGGGGGCGATGGGTGGAGGAGCTCCCTAACGTGCTATGGGCCTACCACACAACGCCGCGAGCCCCCACCGGCAAAATGCCGTTCAGCTTAGTCTTTGGCTCTGAGGCTGTTATTCCGGTGGAGGTTGGTGCACCAAGCCCTCGGATGGAAGCATACAGCGAGGAAGGTAACCCTGACCAACTGCGAGCCAACCTTGACCTGTAGAGGAGGTGCGAGACCGGGCGCGGCTTCGAATGGCGGCCTACCGGCAACGGGCCGCAAAGTACTACAACGCTCGTGTGCGCCCCCGGACGTTCCTGCCAGGAGATCTGGTCCTTCGACGGGCCAAGGTCTCGAAGCCAGCTGAGGGAGGTAAGCTAGCCCCAAATTGGGAGGGGCCTTACCGGATCGTCGAAACGCTCCGCCACGGAGCTTATAAAATTGAAGAACTTGATGGGACGCCACTCCCAAGAACATGGAATGCAGATGACCTTCGTCGGTATTATCAGTAATGTATTCCTCCTCTCATGTCAAGTATCACCCCTGTGTTCACTTGGGTTTCCACCCCCCATTCAATATTAACGAGATTCAATTTTAGCCACTGAAATCTCTTCAAAGAAAAGCCCAACTCTGGTCGGCACCAAAGCTCTGCACCAGCCAGGCATAAAGCCCAGTGTACCACTGGCAGAGCGGTGTACCACCGGCTCTCAGCAACAAAAGCCCGACCCTGGTCGGCACCAAAGCCCTACACCAGTCAGGCATAAAGCCCAGTGTACCACTGGCAGAGCGGTGTACCACCGGCTCTCAGCAACAAAAGCCCGACCCTGGTCGGCACCAAAGCCCTGCACTAGCCAGGCATGAAGCCCAGTGTACCGCGGGTAGAGCGGTGTACCACCGGCTCTCAGCAACAAAAGCCCGACCCTGGTCGGCACCAAAGCCCTGCACCAGCCAGGCATAAAGCCCAGTGTACCACTGGTAGAGCGGTGTACCACCGGCTCTCAGCAACAAAAGCCCGACCCTGGTCGGCACCAAAGCCCTGCACCAGCCAGGCATAAAGCCCAGTGTACCACTGGCAGAGTGGTGTACCACCGGCTCTCAGCAACAAAAGCCCGACCCTGGTCGGCACCAAAGCCCTGCACCAGCCAGGCATAAAGCCCAGTGTACCACTGGCAGAGCGGTGTACCACCGGCTCTCAGCAACAAAAGCCCGACCCTGGTCGGCACCAAAGCCCTGCACCAGCCAGGCATAAAGCCCAGTGTACCACTGGCAGAGCGATGTACCACCGGCTCTCAGCAACAAAAGCCCGACCCTGGTCGGCACCAAAGCCTTGCACCAGCCAGGCATGAAGCCCAGTGTACCGCGGGCAGAGCGGTGTACCACCGGCTCTCAGCAACAAAAGCCCGACCCGATCGGCGCTAAAGCCCTACGCTAGCTAGGCACGAAGCCCGACACCCGTCGGTACCTAAAGCCCTGCCTCGGACAGCACAAGAAGCTCTGGGCTTGCTGAACTTAAAGCCCGACACCCGACAACATAAAGTCCCTCTAGTCAGATAAAAGTCGACCCCCGTAGACATCATAAGCCACACGCCTATTTAGTACAAGGACCAACACTCGGCAGGGCGTTGCGCCGATGGCCTCGAGGAGCCCGTTTACTTAACCTCTAACTGCCGGCGTTTCCACTCCGAAAAACCTACCCTCCCTGGCCCTAACTTTCGGGTCTAAACGGCTGGGGCGGAATAGCTCGAGTTGAGAGTAGTCCCCCGGTGCTATTGGAACTAATGGCATCATAGGACTACGTGTTGTCAATCGACGAAATTCATGATAAGACAGAATGCATCTCGAAGAGTGTTTTCATTAATTGGAAGGGACTACAAAATGCCGACGTTATCGGACTTGTAAAAGAGAAAGAAAAAAACAACAAGAGTGCGAGCTCACGGCTCTGCTGGTGCGGGCTCATCATCAGAAGGAGCCAAGTCAGACAAACGCTCCAGCTCAACCTCCAGGGCCTGGGGGAAGTTCAGGTCCCTGGCTACCTTCTCCTTACCATGCTGGAACCCGTCGAGGAATACAGCCGCCGAGGCTTCAGTCAGGTCGTCTGTGAAGCGCCCGGACGCCTTGTACTCCTCTATGAGTCCAGCGGCCCGGACCTTCTCTGCAGCAAGGGCTTCCGTTGCAATCCTTTCAGCCTCCCAGCGCGGCTCACCTCCTCTTTGGACCGGCTCACCTCCTCTTTGGACCGGCTGACCTCCTCTTTCGCCGCTTGCACCTCTTCTGCCGCTGCGCCCGCTCAATTTTCGGCCTCCTGGAGGGCTGAGGTTAACTCAGAGATATGCATGTCCCTGGCTATTACAGCGTTCTCAGCCTCCGTCATTTGGAGGAGTGCTACGCGTGCACGGTTGGCTTCAATCTCCACCCGGCTCTCGGCAGCCTGTACCTCGCTCGCCCAGGCGCTTCTAGCCGACTCCAGCGCCTTCTCGGCCGCCTCCGCGTGGCACCGAGCGTCCTCGACCTCCTTCTGCGTCTCCCTCAGAAGGACCTTCCCATCGCGCATTACCTCCCTGGCGGCCCTTAGGGAGTATGCAATCTACGCGCGTGGGCTCCAAGTCAGCCAAAGGAAGGGAATAAAAGGTAAGGGGCAAAAAGATCACTTACCCTGACAACGGCAGCATAGGAGTCCCGAAAGAACGTGCTCGCTTTCTGGTGACTGAGGTCCTCAGGACCTCAGGAACATAGATCGGGCCCAGGACTCGCTCGGCCCAACGACCGTCGTTCAGGGAGTCTCGGAGTGGCCCAGTCTCGCCCCCACCTTGCTCTGTCGTTCCGGCTGTCCCCGGTTCGGTGTGTGGGCCACTCCTGAGCGACCCCTCAGGGGGTGGACTTGCGGGACCGGATAGTCCCTCACCCCAATCCCTGGTGGCATCCGGCGGGGTCGGTCCCCCAGAGGCTGGGGGCTCTTCAGTCAATATGGGCCCCTCCGCGGCGGGCTCCTCAACGGCGACTGGTGGAGTGTCGGCCGTGAGGTCAACCTCCGGAACAGTCGGGACATCTTGCGGAGCTGGGGGTGGGGAGACTTGAGCCAGTGGGGAGGCCCGGGCTATCGGACGCTTCGGGGCTGGGGCCTGCTGACCCCTGGATGGTCCCTCCCGGGCCCTCTTCCTGGAGGCAGCCCTCAGTAGTTTTTCCGCCGGTATCTTCATGGCTGCGCGGCATCGGTTGGATTAAAAAAAAAAATAGGAGGGGGAGAGAAACGAAATTTTTGGCTAAGAATGGAGAATACTTACCCCGGTGGGAGATGAGACCCGCCGACTCCAGGTTATCCTCCAACAGCAACAGGGTGTACCGGGGATCTCGGCGGACAACAATAGTCCCAACACCTCCCGGTCCCTAGGGTGGATGGTGACGGCGTTCCCTCGGAGGTCGGGGTCCCCCCACTGGGGCCTGACTTGGTCAACATTCGCAAAAAAGAAGCGAGATTTCCATCCCTTAATCGAAGAAGGAAGGAGGAGTTTTAGGACCCGATTGGGTCGGGGCTAGAATAGCCACCAGCCCTTTTGGGCCCGAAGAGTATAGAAAGATCGAAAAAGGCTGATTCGGGGGGTAATGTTCAGGCGATAGCAAAGGATGACAAAGGCACAGATGACGCGATAGGAGTTTGGAACTAATTAAGAGGGGGCCAAGGAATAGTAGTTAAGGAGGTTGACAAAAAAGGGCGGAAAGGGTGGGCGGAGACCTGCCTTTAGGCAGATCTCATAGAGGGCTACCCGGTCCCTGTCGTCGGGAGTTGGTAGGAAAAGCTCAACATCCCGTGGGACCTGATAACGGGCGCGGATTTTTTTCAAATCCAGCCGCGTCATCGTGGAGGTCGTCCCCTCTGGGGACCCCTCCGCCGTCGAGGAGGCGCCGGCCTCCGACCGGCGGCCCCTCGATGGGGCTCCACCGGTGGCCCGTCGCCGGGCCAGGGGGACGTGGTCCTCTGAATCAGAGGACCACTCAATCGAAGGGGAAGGAGCAGGAGAGGTACGGTGCCTCTCGGAAGGAGGACGATCCTCAGAACCGTCCTCCGAGGTCCAGGAAGGAGAACTCATGGGCAGAGGGACAGAAGTCTAGGATGGGGGAAGGCTAACCTGGAAGGGAAGAAACCAGACGCAAGCCCGCAGGTCGCAGGGGAGGTCAGGGCGTAAGCGCTGAAGGAGACGATGACAAGAGAAGCGGTTTGGCGTCAATTCAACTCCTCGCTTGGCTTTAGCAGGTTTTCAAATCATCCTGCCATGTCTCGTCGACCACATGGCCCCTTGCCATAGGCTGGCTTGCCTCGAGGAGCCCCCAGCGCGTGGTGCGGTACACCCCCGGCCAGTGGTGGGACCCCGCTGACGTCGCCGTAAGGAAAGACAATGATGATGCGGCTTTTCGCGCGAACTTCGAACAACCAGTTCCCTCTCTCGAGGTCGACCGTGGTGGGCACAGCGTACGGAAGGCCGCCTCCTTACATTCCCCAGGCCGTCCGCATGGAAGATGAGGACGGGGATCAGCCACGTGGAGCACACCCCTTGCGCCTCAACGGTGGGACCCGCTTCGCCCCAGGGGTGAGGGGGCATCTAATATAACTGATCTCGCGTCGTCAGAATAAAAGGTAACGACAGCTAATGACCCCGGGACCCCACCGGTTCCGGGGTGCACCGGCATTTCCCCACCCCAGGACCCCATCGGGTCTCGGGGTGGGGTCATCATCTCTTGGCCCCGGGACCCCACCGGTCTCGGGGTGCACCGGCATTTCCCCACCTTCGGGACCCCATCGGGTCTCGGGGTGGGGTCATCATCTCTTGGCCCCGGGACCCCACCGGTCTCGGGGTGCACCGGCATTTCCCCACACCCGGGACCCCATCGGGTCTCGGGATGGGGTCATCATCTCTTGGCCCCGGGACCCCACCGGTCCCGGGGCGCACCGGCATTTCCCCACCCCCGGGACCCCATCGGGTCTCGGGGTGGGGTCATCATCTCTTGGCCCCGGGACCCCACCGGTCCCGGGGTGCATCGGCATTTCTCCACCCCCGGGACCCCATTAGGTCTCGGGGTGGGGTCATCATCTCTTGGCCCCGGGACCCCACCGGTCTCGGGGTGCACCGGCATTTCCCCACCTCTGGGACCCCATCGGGTCTCGGGGTGGGGTCATCATCTCTTGGCCCCGGGACCCCACCGATCCGAGGTGCACCGGCATTTCCCCACCCCCGGGACCCCATCGGGTCTCGGGGTGGGGTCATCATCTCTTGGCCCCGGAACCCCACCGGTCCCGGGTGCACCGGCATTTCCCCACCCCCGGGACCCCATCGGGTCTCGGGGTGGGGTCATCATCTCTTGGCCCCGGGACCCCACCGGTCTCGGGGTGCACCGGCATTTCCCCACCCCCGGGACCCCATCGGGTCTCGGGGTGGGGTCATCATCTCTTGGCCCCGGGACCCCACCGGTTCTGGGTGCACCGGCATTTCCCCACCCCCGGGACCCCATAAGGTCTCGGGGTGGGGTCATCATCTCTTGGCCCCGGGACCCCACCGGTCTCGGGGTGCATCGACATTTCCCCACCCCCGGGACCCCATCGGGTTTCGGGGTGGGGTCATCATCTCTTGGCCCCGGGACCCCATCGGTCTCGGGGTGCACCGGCATTTCTCCACCCCTGGGACCCCATCAGGTCTCGGGTGGGGTCATCATCTCTTAGCCCCGGGATCCCACCGGTCTCGGGGTGCACCGGCATTTTTTCACCTCTGGGACCCCATCGGGTCTCGGGGTGAGGTCATCATCTCTTGGCCCTGGGACCCCACCGGTCTCGGGGTGCACCGGCATTTCCCCACCCCCGGGACCCCTTCCGGTTTCGGGGTGGGTTCGTCAGCAATCAGCACGCAAGTCCGATCGTCGAGAGAAATGATGATTTCAGGCCGCACGACGTACTCACATGACTCTCCGTACGTCCGTGATTGCACCCCGTTACGGAGGGCCATACCTTATAATGGCGTATGGTGCATTGCATGTTCCTGTGCATGGCCATGCCTCGCTACGGCGTATGGTGCATTGCATGTCCCTTGCGACTGTGCTCGGTCATATCATCCGACGGCGCGCACCGAATGCCTTCGCGGCTGTTGGACACGTATGACATCACGTTGGCAAGCGGTATGGGATGTCTCCGGCACGCGCAGCGATGATACGACGGTGATCTTTCGAAACAGCAAGATGGGATATTTGGACCGGTATAAAAGCATGTGCTCGTGCTGTAAGTAGGGATCTGAACGCTGATTTTCTGAGCTTTCTTCCTCCCAGCAAAACCCTAACCGCCTCAGTTCTTTCTCACTGGGCGGTTCTTTGTCTGAGCCCAAGTGACTGACTTGATCGTCGGAGGGTCCCTACCAGTATCGCCGGTCTCTGGGGACTTTTCTTGCAGGGCTCCGAGGAGAAGGACGTCCGTCTTCTCCGACGTTTGAGGAAGGTGACTTGGCGTCATCAGCATGCAATCAACACACGCTTTCCAGTTAACTTGTTTAACCTCGATCAAACTAATCCACCAAAAGGAACGAATGGATTTATATTAGTCAATATCTGAAGTTATTTCAGTAAACCTGATTTCACTATCCCTGAGCTAAGCTAGGTTAGGGTTGGAAGTGGGCTAAACTAGGTCTGGCCAAATCCTTGCCCAAGCTTGGTCTAAAAGTCGGTAAACATTTTGTGCACCGCCTCCGGTACACAAAGCTGCACACCAAGCATGGCCATTTACTATGTGCTCATGCTCGCTTGTGCCACGGCCCATCTCGCACGTGCGCGCGGTCAATGTGCGTACTCGGTACACAGCTTTATGCACCAAAGGCGGTGCACAAAGACTTTTCCATGAAAGTTTTTTCGGGTTTCAAACCGGATTAAGGCCCAAAAAGTTTTGCTGAATTTAAACCCGAGCCCAACTTAAGCCCAGCTTGAAACCCATCGAAACGACCTGAATGAGTTCATTCAGGCCAAGCATTGGGCTAGCTCAATTTTGACAATTTGTTTTATAAAATTATTTGTTTAGACATTTAGATTATTTACTTAGATTAAATTAAAGCATAAATAAAATGGTTGTTTGCTTAGATATTAAATACATTATTTAATTTTGTATAAATTAAAACTAAATGAAGATTCAACTAATCTAATAAAGAGCTTTATAATCTGACCTGATTTGGGCTTTGTAATTGGGCCTGAATTAGGCTTAAGTTTGGGCCAAACTTGAGTCAGGTCAATCATCGGCCCAAGCTCGGCTTGAAATTAATATGAGTCTTAATTTTAAATATAGGCCAGGCTTAAGTCCAATCCAAAGTTAGTCTAGTCCGATGGACCTCGGGTTGGGCCAAGCCCACTTTTAGCCCTAAGCTAGGTTAATTTGTGATGGATAGTTCTTTATCATATAGCCCTCCTTACATGTGTTTCTAATACTATTCCATTTACATGTAATAAATAATGCATAGCAATTATGAGAACTAACCATACTTCGCTTTGTGCACAGGACCATATGCAATTATAAGGGTCCCATCTAACCTTCAAGGTAGATGCAGGGTCAAACCCTTATTAGTTCGTAGTTGTGTTTGAGTACAACCAAGTATATTAGGATTTCTCAGTAGTGGAGCTCAATAAAGGGAATTTTAAGTCATGGCTCTCCAATGCAGCATTCATATGGTGCAATGTGAAAGTTGAACTCAGATTCTTCACTGCAAATCTTGTTGACTTCAAAAAAATCCAAGGAGAAACTATCTTCTACGTACCATGAATCAGTGTTAATAATTTCAGATTTTTAAGCAGGAAGAACCCTTCATGTGCCATGGATCTGCGTTAAATTTAGTTAAAATTCCTTGCAAATCTTGTTGACTTAAAATTCATTTTGTTATAATTTAGTTTTTCATTTTTCACCTTCTATTACATAGAATTAGTTAAAATTGATGAAATAGCTAAATATGTTATCTTAACGTAAACACATAAAATGGTTGAAAAGATGATACGTCTACTGTCTTATTAATTTGAATAAATCTTACATAATAGAATATCAAGGATGCAATATTCTTAAAATATAATAAAATAAATTATAACAATTGAAAGTTTGAATAATAAAGTGAATTTGAAGGACTTTACAAGCACTTCGATAGCTAGAAAGCCTCCTATATTGTCTTAATCTCTTAATAAGTTGTCCCTGATAAGTAGGTATAATGGATGGATCAGTGAGTACAATGGACAAATAATGTATATACAATGATAGAATAAGCATTTATGTGTGTACTAAAAATATAAATATGTATGTATTAAACCGATAAATACATATAAAATTAAGTTGAAAGCTATATAATTAGTCTAATTAGCAGAAACTAATGCTCTGTTTGGATGGAGAGAAAAGTGAAAGAAAAGAAAACTGGGAGGAGAGAAAAGTGGGAGGAAAAAAAATTGAAGAGAAAATATTTTCTCTCCTTCTGTTTGGATGAGTGGGAGGAAAATAGAGAGGAGAGAAAAGTTGATAATTTACAATGACAATAATATCGTTATTATAGATGATTAAAAAAAATGAATCGGTTGTTTTTAGAAGCATCAATATTGGAATTAAAAAAAAAAAGAAAAGCACTTGGAAAGAAAACTTTTATGTGGAACCCATCACTTTTTTTTCTCTATTTTTTCTCTAGTTTTTTTTTTTCCTCCGACTTTTCTCTTCATCCAAACAAGATAAATTTCATTTTTTTCTCCTATTTTCTCTCCTAGTTTTCTTTCCTCCCTAGTTTTCTCTCCATCAAAAGGGTAAAAGTAATTATAAGCCCATAATCTCAAGAATTGCTCATCAAATACCCCTTACTAAATTTTAGGTGGAAGTAATTTGAGGACTATTATAAGAAGAGCGAGCTGAACTTTGATGGGCACCTAAAGGGCTATGATTTTGCCTTGGTAGAGTAGAGGCCGGCAAGGACGTATGGTTGGACGCCGATCCTTTTCTTCTTGCGTCGGCCTCCTCCACCCGTCCTATGACCTCGACCAGATCAGATGCACGTAGGACAAGCCTTCTACGAAACGCGCGCGAGGCATAATTTTTAACGGCTGAGCACAGCGAGTGCTTGCAAGGTTGTGTCATCAATATCAATCACATGGTAGCAGGCTGAGCCCAGTAACAACCCCCCTCCCTTCTTTGGACGTAGCGGCTACGAATTCCTCTCAATTAAACAGATGCCCCTCCCCAGTACGTCGATTGATTCGCGTTCTCACACCACCCAGAGACCACGGCAAGGACTCTGCTGATATATTCAATCTCGATCGGTGGTCACGCTCAGGCCAAGTGGAAGCAAGGACTTGGTTATTTGGCCATATCAGAGATATTAATTCTGTAGTAAAGCCTACTTACTACTCAAGTGCTGTCTCTCATCCCGTGGATATATCATGCGTTGGTCTTCACATATATATATAATCCTCAACAGTGATTGAAATGCCGGCCTCTTCAACACGCTAAGAGAGATGAATTAATCGAGCTCCTTAAATAAAGACGTACACCTGTCCCTCCTCCAAAACTACTGAGACTAATTCCAAGGTCAGTCGCGAGTTTTGCTCTCGTCAACGAATAATGTTTCAAACGTTTTTCACTCCAAGACGAAATTTACGGCCAACTGCACCTATTTTTCTCTTGTCTTTTACTTGGTTAATTTCTTCTTGCGCTTACCCAGCTGCTTTCAGTCCAAATTAAACCAGTGGTGGTTAGAACGTAAGGATCGCCCAAAGATCGTCCACAGTGAGGGACGAGTGAGGAGATCGAGGATTTTCGCACCAAGGAGCAAGTTGGTTGGCAGGTTACCCATGCCATGCTTAAAACTGTGCAACATGGGTGATATGGATAATAAATAAAACATTTAGAAAATTAAAGTTGATCCCTAGTCCTAAACAACCTCCGGTCTTGGGCGGCTTCCAGTTCTGGGCGGCCCCCAGTCCTGAGCGATCCCCAGAGTCTGGGCGGCCCCCAGTCCTGGACGGCCCCCAGAGTCTGGACGGCCCCCAGTCCTGGGCGGTTCCCAGAGTCTGGACGGCCCCCAGTCCTGGGCGGTTCCCAGAGTCTGGGCGGCCCCCATTCCTTGGCGGCCCCCAGTCCGGGCGGCCCCCGGAGTCCGGACGGCCCCCAGTCCTGGGCGGTCCCCAGAGTCTGGGCGGCCCCCATTCCTGGGCGGTCCCCAGTCCTGGGGGTCCCCAGAGTCTAGGCGGCCCCCAGTCCTGGGCGGTCCCCAGAGTCTGGACGGCCCCCATTCCTGGGCGGTCCCCAGAGTCTGGACGGCCCCCAATCCTGGATGGCCCCCAAATTGAGAATAATATTCATGTCAGAACCACTAAACATGATAAACCGTCGTATTCGGAACAGAAATCGAAAATGTTAAACATCATAACGCTTTAAATGGTTCGAATAAGACAAGCACTGAAACACCGCCGTTTATCTAGAAAAAGGAGACACTGAACTTCTATTTTAGAGCCAGATGCCTTTTCTCTGACTCTGACATCCCCACTAACCCTGACATTCCCTTGGGATGATCAAGGTCATCATGAAAATCCTTATCTTCATGAGCAAGTTTCTTAATACCCTTATTATTCATTATCACTGAATGACCACGTAGCGAAAAATAAAATAATAAAAGATGAACACTTATCCTACACGTGGACCTCTGGAAATTAAAATGATAAAATAAACAAATTAGGGGGATAAGAAGGAGGAAGGAGAAGGAAGAAGGGACTTTTTCTTCTTCCTGAAAGAGATCTCATAACAACAGAGGAATCTGGTGATCCAGCATCAACAGATTGGCGCGCCAGGTAGGGGACCATCGTTGGAGCAGTGAGACGTACCTGTTCTACGGTTCCGTAAAGATGAACTCTAGATCTCTGGAAGAAGATCCTTCTGATTGGTCTGGGGGGCATCTCTCGCCTCCCAACCATGATCTCAAAACTCTTGGCCTTCTGAGCCGGTGAAGTCAAACCCTCCGGTTCCTTCCTCGCCGCTGCCGGCTCCAACTATTCCTCAAGATCCACTGCTGATCCTCACCCAACAAGTTCAAACTCTTGTTGGAATGGTTCAGCAGATGCAAGAACAGCATTCTAGAGGAGCCCAACAACGGCGCGAGCTGCCTCGGTTGCCTAGGTCGGCTACTCCTGTCAGCCGACAATCAGCTCGAGGGAGATCCCCTCCGACAAAACCTCTCCGCCCTTACTCCTCCGAAAAGCGGCGCTCTCAAAGCTCCCACGACGACTCGCGCTCTTTGTCCCATTCCCCTATCAGCCCACCTGCCGGGCGACGACGGGGGAAGGAACCTTGTATAGAGCGCCATCGGTGGCGTCGTCAGTCTCCTTCCAGTTCTCCTGAACCAACCGAAGGACGTATGACCGATAGAATGGAAAAGCGTCTTGAAGAGCAAGATCGCAGACTGGAGGAGCTCAGCCAAAGGATCAATAATCAACCGGGGTCGGATTATGACACCCGCCCCCCTCTCACTCGACGGGTGATGGAAGAACCCATTCCAAGAGATTCCGATTTCCTCAGTTAGACCCCTATGATGGTACCACTGATCCCCTAGATCATCTGGAGAGCTATAAAGCTATCATGCAGGTCCAAGGAGCAACGGATGCCCTCTTGTGCGTTGCCTTCCCGGCCACCCTCCGCAAGGCGGCCGTGTTTGGTATTCTCGTCTACCCTCACGCAGTGTTGATTCTTTTCGGCAACTGGAGAGATCTTTTCTAGCTCATTTCGACGCTTGTCGAAAAATTCCTCGAGTAGCAGACAGCTTATTCTCCGTGCAGCAGCAGGAAGGAGAATCTTTGAAAGACTTTATAACTCGTTTCAAGGTGGCGGCCCTTGAAGTCTATCATCTTGAAGATGCTGTGGCCACCCTGGCTTTAAAACGGGGGCTCCGTCCCTCCCGTTTTACTTACTCCTTGGACAAAAGACCTCCTTCTTCTTATGCTGATCTTCTGAGTCGTGCGCAGAAGTATATCCGCGCCGACGAGGCTGACTCATCCAGGAGAGGTGCACAAGAGAGGACTAGCAAAAGGTCCACTCGCCCAGAGTTGAACGGACCTCCTTCCAAGAAACCAGAGCCCTTGCGCCGGCCAATTGATCGCCGCAAGAGCCAGACTCCCAGAGAGGACCATCTTACACCCCTCTTAGCACCCCGGACTCACATCCTTATGGAGATTGAAAACGAGCCTTATCTACGGCGTCCGCCCCCGTTGAAGAAGGGCACTACCCGCGACAGAAGCCGCTATTGCCGTTTCCATAGGGATTATGGCCACGACACTGAAGAATGTCGGAACTTGAAGCAGGCCATCGAAGAGCTAATTCAGAGGGGATACCTGGGCAATACGTCCAGAAGAAAGAGGCTCCTCCCATACCAGCCTTGATGGGACCTCCTCCCGCTCAAGCTGGCATTGATAACACCCCGACAGAAAGGATGGTGGGTATGATTTCCCGCGGAAAAGCTTCATCTTCTAAAAGACCGAGGGGAGGCGAAGAGTTAGATGATGTAATCCCTTCTGAGGGAAATATAGCGGGGAGTAATGTTGTAAAAGATGATAGCGTCGTCGTTTCGATGACGATTGCTAGGCATCCTGTAAAAAGAATCTTAATTGACAGTGGGAGCTCCGCTAATGTGCTTACTTATGATGCATTTCTTCGGATGAGTTTATCTCTGGATTCTCTTCGGCCCGTAGCCGTCCCTCTAGTTGGTTTCACTGGAGACTCCATCCGGGTAGAGGGCGAGATTACTTTGCCAGCTACGGCAGGATCGCCGCCGTGTCAAAGCACGGTTATGCTGGATTTTCTGGTAGTTCGGGTCCCCCTGGCTTACAACGCCATCCTTGGCCGTCCCGGTTTGAATATGTTAGATGCAGTTATATCTACTAAGCGCTTATTGGTGCAGTTCCCTACCAGGCAAGGAGTCGGTGTGATGCACGGAGAGGTAGACTCGGTCAGACCCTGCTATCATTTAGCCCCTAGTCCCCAGATGGCTAATATTCTCCGGTTGCCGAGTCATTTGACCCCAGGGAAGTTGAACGGAGAGGAGAACCAGCGGAGCTTCTGATATCTTACCCCCTGGGAGATGATCCCACTAAGATCGTGCAGATCGGTGAGCTCCTCTTCCCTGAGGTCCGGGATCAACTCCTAGCCTTCTTATCAATGAATGCAGATGTCTTCGCCTGGAAAGTAACGGATATGGTCGGGATTCCTCCGGAGGTGATTACTCATCAGCTTAATATTAACCCAAGCTGCCGCCCTGTCCGCCAGAAGAAAAGGAGTTTTGCTCCTGAGCGGCAGAGGGTCATTGACGAGGAAGTAGACAAATTGCTCGTGGCCGGTCATATTCGAGAAGCGCGATATCCTGATTGGCTAGCCAATGTGGTTATGGTCCGGAAAGCCAGCGGAGGATGGAGAATATGCATCGACTACACAGATCTTAACAAAGCTTGTCCTAAAGACAGTTTTCCATTGCCCCGGATCGACCAGTTAGTCGATTCGACTTCTGGTTATGAACTCCTTAGTTTCATGGATGCCTTCTCAGGGTATAATCAGATAAAATTGGACCCCTCAGATGAAGAGCATACTTCTTTTATCACTGAGAAGGGCATTTATTGTTATAAAGTAATGCCCTTCGGGTTGAAGAATGCAGGAGCTACCTATCAGAGGCTGATGAACAAAGTTTTTAAAGACCAGCTTGGCCGCAACATGGAGGTATATGTAGATGATATGTTGACAAAAAGCACCTGCATCACCGACCATGTCGCCGACTTGCAGGAAACTTTCCACAACCTCCGGCTCCATAGAATAAAGCTCAACCCGCGCAAATGTGCATTTGGAGTTACTGCAGGAAATTCTTGGGTTTCTTAGTCACCCGGCGGGGGATTGAAGCAAACCCCAGAAAATTCAAGCCATTCTCAATATGAGACGGCCTATGTGTAAGAAAGAGGTGCAACAACTCACCGGGAGGATAGCAGCGTTAAGCCGATTTTTATCCAGATCAGCCGAGAGGTGTCTACCTTTCTTCAAGGTCTTGCGTAAAGCAGACGGCTTCGAGTGGACAGAAGACTGTCAACAAGCTTTTGAAGAACTTAAGGAGTTCTTGTCCACACCACCCCTGTTATCCAAACCGGAGCAAGGAGAAAGGCTCTTCCTATATCTTGCGGCTTCTTCGGAGGCCGTCAGTTCCGTTCTGGTGCGTGTCGGCGACCATGCCGTTCAACGACCTGTATATTATACCAGCAAGGTGCTTCATGGTGCAGAAGAGAGATATTCCAAAACGGAGAAAGTCATTTTCGCTTTATTCGTTTCTGCTCGACGACTCAGACCCTACTTCCAAGCCCATCCCATAGTCGTCCTCACTGATCAACCTCTCAGAGCTATTTTATCACGACCAGACACTTCTGGCCGGTTAGCCAAGTGGGCCATCAAACTAGGGGAATTCGACTTATCATTTCAACCCAGAGCATCTTTGAAATCCCAGGTCTTGGCTGATTTTCTAGTAGAGTGCACCTGGTCTGAGCCGCATCAAGAAGAAATCCCCCAGATCCTTTTAGATGCTGGGGAGGAGGATCATGAAGCATGGGTCCTCCACGTCGACGGAGCCTCTAACTCACAGGGTAGCGGAGCTGGCCTCATTCTCGCTAGCCCAGAAGGCGCAGTACTAGAATATGCTCTTCGTTTTCTCTTTGAAGCCACCAATAATCAAGCTGAATATGAGGCTTTACTAACCGGAATCAAACTAGCGCATGGGATGGGAATTAAGAATCTCCGGGTTTTCACTGACTCACAGCTTATTTCCGCCCAGGTGGCAGGGGAGTATGAAGCTCGGGACCCTATCATGTTCCCAATATCTGAACAAGGTCAGACTATTAATTCCTTTATTGGATCACTTCGCCATCAGTTATATACCCAGAGGTGAAAATGCTAGGGCCGATATGTTAGCCCGACTAGCTACCTCGGTGGATAGTGCCATGGGCAAAACCTACATTGAGTATCTGGAAACACCTAGCATCGAAGCTACTGAAGAAGCTTTGCCCATTATCCAAGAAGAAACCTGGATGGAATCTTATATCCGATATCTGAAAGACGGCGTTCTCCCAGCTGGTCGTGAAGAAGCTAAGCTGCTTAAGCGGAGAGCTTCTAAATTTGTGCTACTAGAAGGCCAACTTTACAAGAAATCCTTCTCTCAGCCCCTCCTCAAATGTGTTAATTCGGTTGATGCGGATTATATCCTTAGAGAAATTCATGAAGGCATCTGTGGGAATCACTCCGGAGGCCGATCTCTAGCACGCAAGGCCCTCCGACAAGGATATTACTGGCTCACCATGCAAGAGGATGCAACCGAACTAGTGAAAAGATGTGATCGATGCCAACGGTACGCCTACATTCAGCGGCAACCATCTTCTCAGTTAAATTCTCTTTCTGCTCCTTGGCCCTTCGCTCAGTGGGGCATGGACATCCTCGGCCCTTTCCCTCCGGCATCAGGACAGCGCAAATTCCTACTAGTAGCCGTCGATTATTTTACTAAATGGGTTGAAGCTGAAGCACTCGCCAAAATTACTGAAGCCAAGGTCAAAACCTTTTTCTGGAAAGCCATTATTTGTCGATACGGCATACCACACACCCTCATCACTGACAATGGCCGACAGTTTGACAACAACACCTTCCGGACTTTCTGTACTGATCTCGGCATCCTGCAACGATTCACCTCCGTCGGCCATCCACAATCTAACGGAGAGGCTGAGGTTACAAATCGCATGATATTACGGGGACTAAGGACCAGACTGGATACGTCCAAAGGGAGGTGGGTAGAAGAGCTCCCGAGTGTACTCTGGGCATACCACACAACTCCCAGAACGCCGACAGGAGAAACGCCATTCAACCTGGTTTTTGGTTCCGAAGCTGTTATTCCCGTCGAAATTGGCTTACCAAGTAGCCGAGTGGAAACGTACAACGAAGCAGACAACCTCCCTAATTTAAGAGCCAATCTTGACCTCATTGATGAAGCAAGAGATCGGGCTCGAATTAAGATGGCGGCATACCAGCAGCAGGTAGCGAGGTATTATAATACCCGCGTCCGCTCGAAGAGTTTCCGTCAGGGAGATTTAGTTCTAAGAAAAGCTTCGATATCCAAACCAACAGAAGGGGGCAAATTGTCTCCGAACTGGGAAGGGCCCTACCGGATAAGAGAAGTTCTTCACCGTGGAGCATACCAGCTTGAAGACCTAAATGGACAACTAATCCCCGAACGTGGAATGCAGACAATCTCCGGCCATACTACCAGTAATGTAATGTATTTATCCAAATATTAAATGAGCCTACACATTTGAACACATATTTTTAGATAATTCTTCAGAATGGCTCGGCGGCCCTACAGTCCAAAGGACACCCCCAGGCCGGTATAACTTGCCCCTGAGGAGGTTCAAGTCCATGACTTAGAACAGTGTATAACTTGCCCCTGAGGAGGTTCAAGTCCGTGACTCAAGCGACCCCGAACCACGATAGACGGCTCGGCGGCCCTACAGTCCAAAGGACACCCCCAGGCCGGCCCTGAGGAGGTTCAAGTCCGTGACTCACACGGCTCGGGACAGTCCAAAGGACCCCAGGCCGGTATAACTTGCCCCTGAGGAGGTTCAAGTCCGTGACTCAAGCGGCCCCGAACCACGATAGACGGCTCGGCGGCCCTACAGTCCAAAGGACACCCCCAGGCCGGTATAACTAGCCCCTGAGGAGGTTCAAGTCCGTGACTCAAGCGGCCCCGAACCACGATAGACGGCTCGGCGGCCCTACAGTCCAAAGGACACCCCCAGGCCGGTATAACTTGCCCCTGAGGAGGTTCAAGTCCGTGACTCAAGCGGCCCCGAACCACGATAGACGGCTCGGCGGCCCTACAGTCCAAAGGACACCCCCAGGCCAGTATAACTTGCCCTGAGGAGGTTCAAGTCCGTGACTCAAGCGACCCCGAACCACGATAGACGGCTCGGCGGCCCTACAGTCCAAAGGACACCCCCAGGCCGGTATAACTTGCCCCTGAGGAGGTTCAAGTCCGTGACTCAAGCGGCCCCGAACCACGATAGACGGCTCGGCGGCCCTACAGTCCAAAGGACACCCCCAGGCCGGTATAACTTGCCCCTGAGGAGGTTCAAGTCCATGACTCAAGCGGCCCCGAACCACGATAGACGGCTCGGCGGCCCTACAGTCCAAAGACACCCCCAGGCCGGTATAACTTGCCCCTGAGGAGGTTCAAGTCCGTGACTCAAGCGGCCCCGAACCACGATAGACGGCTCGGCGGCCCTACAGTCCAAAGGACACCCCCAGGCCGGTATAACTTGCCCCTGAGGAGGTTCAAGTCCGTGACTCAAGCGGCCCCGAACCACGATAGATGGCTCGGCCCTACAGTCCAAAGGACACCCCCAGGCCGGTATAACTTGCCCCTGAGGAGGTTCAAGTCCGTGACTCAAGCGGCCCCGAACCACGATAGACGGCTCGGCATCCCTACAGTCCAAAGAACGTCCAACCCGGTTTGACTCACTCCTGAGAAAGTATAAATCCTTGGCTCGAGCAGCCTTGACTTAGATGGTTTTGAGTCACGTCCATAGGCAGATATTCGGTTACCCTCGAGGTACAATTCTACAAAAACACTAAGTGGCCCCACAATCCTAAGAGCTTCGTGCTTCCTTGAACCTAGGATTAGCTCCCCTGCAGGGGCCCCTAAACTGCCTTATCAACATTCAAGGACTTACATCTTAATACAACACACCGGAAAACGACCCGAAGACTAGGATTTCCTGCCAACTCATGGACGGATTCCCCAATCCATAAGTAGGAATCAAGGATTAAGCAAATGAAATGTTAAGTAACACCAAATAAATAAAGGGTAACATCTGCTCATTTAAAGTTAATCTACTAGGAAACTTTATAAAGTCTCGTCAATAGACGGACATTCATTACAAAAAGAGGTCCTTTAAAAGGACCAAGGCAAGGATAGAAAAACTAAAGCTAAAGTCAAAATAAATTTAGGCATCCTCAATCAATTCTCTGAATGCCCCTTCTCTGTATTGGGATCGGAAGCCGGCTCCTCAGTGAGGGGCATTTCTGCAGCAGGATCTTTGGTCGCCCACCCTACCCGCCACGTCTTCGACCTCCATATCAGGAATTTCTTCGTCGTCCACAGGTCGAAAACGTTCAAGGTTCTTTAAGTTGAAGTGTCGGGCTAACATCCGTTTACACCTCTCAAAGCCTTGAACAAAGGCGTCTAGGGCGGCCTCCTGGAACTCCGATTCAAAATCCGGGGAGCCCTTGTACTCCTTGATTGCATCCCGGACTTTGGCTTCGGCTATGGCCACCTTTTCTTGAGCTTCAACTTCGGCCGCGGCCACCTTTTCTTGAGCTTTGGCCTCGGCCACAGCTATCTTCTCCCGGGCCTCGGCCTCGACCGCAGCTATCTTTTTTCCGGGCCTCCGTCATCACTGTTGCAACTCTGTCGAGAGCGTTCTTAGCATCTTTCTCGGCTAGAACCAATTTTTCTACAGCATCGCGAGCCGTAGCTTCCGCGTTATCTGCTCGATTTTCCGTATGTTCTAGCCTAAGAGTAGTTTCTTTTAACCTCTCTTCCGTTGGCAACAACTTCGCCCGAACCTCAGATAGTTGAGCATCTAAGCTCTGCAGCTCCATTTCCGCCTTTCTCCGCCAGGTCCGATAGTCCTCCCGAATAACCCGAAGGTCGTGTAGTGCTTTTGACTCTCGGGCCTTCGTCTCCACCAATTCTTTGTCTAAGCTCACACTCCGAGACTTGGCCTTGTTTAAGTCTTCGCGCAGTACAAAAAGGCCATTAGACATCTGCAAAATACGTTCAGTGAATGCCCGAATTCGATAATCACAAAAGGAAAAGGTCGAAACTTTACCTGAAGCGCAGCTGTGAACATGGTGTCAAAGGCCTCTTCTTGTGTTACCTTCCTCATTTTATCTTGGAACCTGGGCAGGATCGCAAGTTTAAGAACTGTCTCCGACAAGCAACTTTTGTACCCAGCGCCCTGATTAGGCGGTTGAGGAGATGGAGATAGATTTCCTAAAGCATCTGAGGGAGCAGGGGCAGGAACGCCCACTTCCTTTGACGACGAAGGACCTGGCAATCGATTTCGACTGCTTCCGCACTCCCTACAGATCCCCCAGCGCCCTTAGTGGGGGATGGAATGACCTCCGGAAGCTCCCTCTCGACAGGGTCTCCTATCGGGATCCCCGTTGGAGGACTCGTCTCTCCTTCGCTATCTTCTATCAGGGTCGCTTCGGGAATAGCCGCCGGAGGCTGGGCCTGGCAATCCGATCCTGACTGACGGGGCTTTTTAGGTTCGTTCCCTGCCGCGCCATGCTCGCTCCTCTCTCTCTTTCGAAGGTTTGATACCAAAAAGTCTTGAGAAAACTTCATTGCTGCGATATAGTGAACATAGGGTTAGCTAAAAAAGACACCAAATAGGTTAGCTAGGAATACAAAGAAGAGGGATAGGAAGAGGAAAAGAGAGAGATGAATTCTTCGAGGCTCACCGGGCGCTGCAGCCAGCGACACCGGCACGAACGCAACCTCCCGGAGATTATCCTCCGATAGCAATTCTTTACTGGGGGGAATGATGGTAGAGATTAGAGTGTTGAAAAGCTCACGGTCTCTCTCGTCAACACTCGCATTCTGGTTAGAACTGGTATCCGGGATACCCCAACCTACACCCAACCCCTCCAGATGTGCATAGAAAAACCGAGATTTCCACCCTTTGATCTTAGAAGGGAGATTAAGCCTAAGAACCCTTTTGGGCCTCGATGCGAAACTCCACCACCCATCCCTGACTGGGTTTCGAATCCTATATAGTGTTCTAAATAAAGAAAGTCTAGCGGAAGCCCCATGAAAAGAACAAAGTACTAGAAATGAAAATATAATACGAATAGAATTAGGAGTAAGCTGTGCGGGGATAAGGCGATATCGGTTCAATAAGTTTACAAAAAAAGGATGTAAAGGCAGTCGTAGACCACCCTTAAAAAACTCTTCATATAAAGCGACCTTACCTGGTCGCGCTAGAGTGACCCTATCCTCAGGAAGGGGAACGGAGAGCCGAATGTCATCAGGGATCCGAACTGGGCCCTAAGGTTCCTAAGATCCTGAGAGGATATAACAGAGGCAATGTCCGCCGGTCTAGCCAATTTAGAAACAATCGCGGGAGGCCCTACCTCACGACTGGTAGACGAAGAGGAAATCCTAGGGGACTGAGATAACAACCTAGACACGGGCTGTATGGACCGAGCAACGGGTTGGTCCCCACGGATGGCTACCCCTCCCAGAGCCTGTCGACGTGCTTGAAGAATCTCCTCTCGGGAGGGCTCAACCAAGGGGCCCTTACCTTTCTTATCTACGGAGGAATCCATAAAGAGAGAAAGGGGAAATGAAGGAGTCGACTGACCTGGGTTTGAAGAGGTAAAAAACGCAGGAGGATACACAAAATCAAAGATTAAGGGAAAGGGATGGCTCCCCCCTTTTTTATATATATATATCAGACGCGACGCCTCGAGCACCGCAGGGACACGTGGTAGTCCATCAGTGGAGCCGGACAAACGAAAAGACGCTATCCTCTTAGAGATAGGCGCCTCCCCTCCTTTCTCCCCTTTTTTGAAATGTCACTTATCATGTACTGGACGTTTTGAAATTCAAATTTTTCCGCCCTTCTCCCTTGCACGTGCACGACACACCTGAATACAAGGAAGATGGGCGAGGGGGCATATGATATGGATAATAAATAAAACAGTTAGAAAATTAAAGTTGGTCCCTAGTCCTAAACAACCCCCGGTCTTGGGCGGCTCCCAGTTCTGGGCGGCCCCCAGTCCTGGGCGATCCCCAGAGTCTGGGCGGCCCCCAGTCCTGGGCGGCCCCCAGAGTCTGGGCGGCCCCCAGTCCTGGACGGCCCCCAGAGTCTGGACGGCCCCCAGTCCTGGGCGGCCCCCAGAGTCTGGACGGCCCCCCCAGTCCTGGGTGGCCCCCAGTGTAACATCCTGAAAACCTTGTAATCTATGGCATTTTCAGTTAAAATGAAAGTCAGAAAGTTTTCTTGAAATATGGGTGTGTTGGCCTTTTGATAAATGTAAAGAGAAGAAATTTTGGAGTAAATAAGTATATTTCTAAATGTTAATGAGTCTGATTTGAGAAATTTAGAGACTTAAGTTTAATGGGTTTAAATCACAAGAAAAATCAAGTTTAGTTTGAGTTTTATCCTAAAAATGACGTTTTTAGTGGTTGGAGTCGACTCTAATCAGAGTGGAGTCGACTCCGGCACGTTTTTAAACTTTCGGCACGCTTAGGAGTCGACCCCTGCAGTGCTGGAGTCGACTCCTACTTTCAGGAGTCGACCCCTACTTTTCTGGAGTCGACCCCTACTTCTGCTCGAGCCGACTCGCAATCTGTTCGAGCCGACTCCGCGACGGCAGGTTTTTCTGAGTTAAATCTTGAGAAATTCATATTTAATCCGTTTCAAGTCCGATTTGGATGCCGTTTGAACCGTTGGATTTCTAAAATCGAGTTCTTCAAGATGGTAAAGTCTTTTCTTAGAAATGTTACATAAAAGTATAGATTTAAGCGAAAAAGGATGATCTGGGCTATAAATCTATTAAAAAAATGCTATATCAGGGGCAAAATGGGAAAAGGCTCCGATGTCAATTGCAAATTGTGTTAAGGGCAACTTAGGAAAGAAAATATAAGGGCAAATAGCATGGTTATAAGTGAGCCACGTGTTTTCCAAAAGAGTGTGTTAAGAGTGTGTGAGGGTAAAAGGGAGATTTGGCATGCCTTAACCCTTAAGTTTCCTATGACTTGGTCCCCAAGTCATTAGAGAAAAAGGGGAACGTGGGTTCAGCCAGAGAAAAGAAAGAAAGAAAGAAGAGAAGAAAAGAGAGGAAAAAGAAGAAGAAGAAGAAGAAAAAGGAGGAAGAAAGAGAAAGGGAAAGGGAAGCTTGGGGGTTTGTGCTCGACTCCAGGTAAGCTATAGCTTCCCTAGTCTTGTATGACTTTAGATTTTCTTAGATTAGTGTATTTTGAGGTAATAGTAGAAGTAATCTTGAGTAGAGATGGGTGGAAGAAAATAATGAGATATTAGAGGATAGATCATGTATGCATGCTTGGTTCATGGGAAAACCTCGTGTGGAGGTAATCCTAATAGCTATTGTATTGTATGTTGACGTAGGTCAAGAGGGTTATTCTAGGGAGCCGAAATACCAGAGTTGAGTACCAGTTGTACCAGTCGAGGAGTAACCTACTAAGGTGAGTGGATTTCTCATCTAGCAATGAGAGGTTAATTTGAGCTAGTATAATGAGATTTATACCTAGTTATGGTATGCTATGTTTAGTTGAGTATTATGTATGTTTTAAATATGAGAAATGAGAACCTAGTATATGATAATCTGATAAATGAGTTTTGAGCATAAACACATAAGCATGAGTTTCAATGAGGGAATTTTTAATGTATACATGGCATATTTGCATGATAAAGCTTTACAAATGATGTATGAGTCATACTGAGCATCAGGCAGCTAGGGGGCTGATCACCCTTTAGACTGTACTGTAGCATGAGCATTGCACACTACTATCGAGCCGGCACCTCCTTGCGAACAGATCGTACGATGAACCCCAGAATCAGGGGTGAGTGCATGCCTAACCAGGCCAGTGGGGCTGGTTGTGAGCAGCCCGTGGGGGCATGAATCATAGCTCAGTGGAGCTGATTACTATATATAGCCCGTGGGGGCAGAGAGAAAACCCGAGGTTCCAGGGTTAAGGAACAAAGCACTTTGCCAGGTGAACCGCACGGGTAAGGGGTGCTATTTGTGCGGGGATCCTGTTGCTAGTCACGCACCCGATGAGAGTACACCTACAGAAGGGCGACTGTAGGGTGGTACCTCAGAGGCATTACACACACAGCCCAGCATCATGAGATCTAAAAGCATATGTTGTGATATAAAAAGGGCCAATGGGCCAAATAGTTATCCCGAGAGGGAGATCTTACTTGAGATGCCAGTGGGCAAGCAGATCCTGATGGGAGTCTGGGTTGTAGATAAAGAATGCATATCTTCATATTGTAATGCATGAAGTTTTATTTTAATGAGTTATCTTTCAGTGAAGAGTTATTATAGAGTATTCCAGTACTGATATGTTATTTGAAGAATAAGCTACATTTTATTTTATCTGATATCATGTTAAAAATGTACTTTGAGTTGTACAAGTTAAATAGTTTCAGCATACGATTGAAATTAAGAGGTTATGGTTCTCTATTTCTCCATAGTTAGATGGTTATCCAGTCACTGGGACTTAGGTCTCATCCCTCTATGATTTAAATGTTCTTTCAGATCAGTGAGTATTTCTGCCAGGATCACAAGATAAGCAGGACAGGACCCTTAGCTGGTGAAGCTTGCTTGGATGCAAGAGTGTTTAAATGCTAGCCTTGTATATTGAGAGAGGTGGTTTGATAATTGTATTTTGTATATGTGTATGTGTACAGTGGGATGTAATGATGTTTTAGACCTTTTTGGATATGAATACGAGACTTATGTTTTGGAGAAGATTATGAGTATGATGTGTGCACTTAGGATTTTAATGTCGAATGTGAATGTGATCTTGTAAACTGCCTGAGGAATGTCATGAAAAATATTATCTGAGCAGGTTGATGCTTAATGTTGATTGGGTGATTTGTGCATATAATTGAGATGAAAGTGAAAAGTTTTTAACAGGATGTGTTTTCGTGTGTCTGCCACTTATGATAATTAGTTGGGGTTCTCTAGCTCTTTATGGAGCGCTACATAAAGACTAGTAAAACTCTATCCGATTACCACAAGTGTGCAGGTGTGCTGTCGGTGGCCCCAGAGAGGAGGGGGAGCTGACAAGTTTTGGTATCAGAGCCCTAGGTTATTAGGTCCTAGGGGAATAAGTATGAGTATGAGTCTAGGATGATTGAATGTTTTATGATTATAGCTATTGAATGATGAAACTGATGTAATGAATAATGTCTTGTAGGACGATTACTACAAAGGCATCTAGAGAGACAGAGCAATCTTCAGGCAGGGATAGAAGCAAAGGTCAAAGTAGATTCAGAAGGTCAGTTAGAAGAAGTCAAATTGATAGAATGGCTTCTAGTGATTCCACCGAGCCAGTATCTAAGGAGGCTAGAGTGGGGGCATCTCCAGAGCAGATGCCAGAGTCTTCTTCACAGTCTATTACCCCTGTGCCAGTAGACCCATCTCGAGTACAGACTCAGGGGCCTAGTATGTCAGAGTTGGTAGGCATGATTACTCAGGCTGTGGTAGCAGCTGTGGGTGCTAGTTCTAGCCTTCCATCTAAAAATACTGAGGTTGTGAGGAATGTGGAAAGAGCCAGAAAGTTAGGGGCTCTGGAGTTCCAGGGAACTACTGATCCTATTCAGGCCGGGGCATGGCTGCAGAGGATCGAGAGAGTATTTGATGTGATGGGATGCTCTGAGGAGCAGAGGCTGAGTATTGCCACCTTTTTACTGGAGGGTAGAGCCCAGAGTTGGTGGAGATCTATTCAGGGCAGGCAGCCCCAGGGAGTGGAGTTGACATGGGAAAATTTTAGAAGAGAATTTCATCAGCAATATTATTCTGAGATTTATAGGGATCAGAAGAGGAGGGATTTCCTTTGTTTGACTCAGGGGAGGATGTCCGTGGCAGATTATGAAGCCACTTTTGTGGAGTTATCTCAGTTTGCTAGGGCCTTGGTGGCTGATGAGAGGGAGAGATGTCGACTATTCCAGGATGGGTTGAATCTCCCTATTAAGGCCAAGACCTGTATGCAGACCTACAATAATTACTCTGAGTTGGTGCAGGGAGCACTCAAAGCTGAGGAGATTGAAAAAGAATATATGAGTAGGAGGCAGGATAGAATGAAAAGAAGTGCTCCTAGTCATTCTTCTGCTCCGGGAGGGACTCAGCCATTCAAGAAACCCCAGAGGACTGGACAGTTTTATTCTGGGTTTAGAGCCCCTGGTGATGTGGGCAGAGGATCCGTATCTGTGTCAGCATCTAGCCCAGTTCAAAGAAAGCCTTATGTGGGTGTGCCTCAGGTTGCCTCCAGCAGGGTGTCTGGTGATGTAGGGGAGCAGGGTCGTCCTTCTGGTGGAGGGAGAAATATACCCCCATGTAATGTATGTGGAAAACTTCATTTGGGAGAATGTAGGAGGGGCAATAAGGGATGTTATATTTGTGGTGATCTAGGTCACCTGAAGAGAGATTGCCCTAGGAGAGGGCAGCAGGCTGGTGGGCTTCCTCAGGGGCCAGTAATGCCAAGGGGACAGCCTAGTAGGAGAGGTGATGGTAGTGTAGTGGCTTCAGCCAGTCAGGTGGGGCCTAATGTTAATCAGCCAGGAGGGTCATCCAGTATTCCGAGAGCCGAGGCCAGAGTGTTTGCCATGACCAGACAGGAGGCTCAGATTGATCCTGATGTGGTGACAGGTATGCTACCCATCGATAATCATGATGCTTATATTTTAATTGATTCTGGATCTACGCATTCATTTATCTCATGTGAGTTTGCTAAGCATCTAGTTAGAGATGTGGGCCAGTTGGGTAGTCAGTTGGTAGTATCTATGCCCGTAGGGAGGCCTTTTATAGCAGACCAAGTGTATAGAGGTTGTGATATTTCTGTGGGGAGTCAGAAATTAGCAGCAGATTTGATTCCTTTGAGGTTGAAAGAGTTTGATGCCATTTTGGGGATGGATTGGCTATCTGTGCATAGAGCCAGAGTAGATTGCTTAAGGAAGGAGGTGATGTTGCAAACTTCTGATGATAGAGAAGTCTGTTTTGTTGGTGATAGGAGGGGGTTACCCTCAGGAGTGATTTCGGCTCTGTCAGCCAATAGAATGCTAGCAAAGAGATGTGAAGCCTATTTAGCTTGTGCAGTGAGCCTAGAGGGCAATGGTTTAGAGCTGACGAATATCCCTGTGGTAAGGGATTTTTCAGATGTATTTCCTGAGGAGTTGCCAGGGTTACCTCCTGACAGAGGATTTGATTTCAGTATAGATCTAGCCCCAGATACCAGACCAATAGCCAGGGCACCTTATAGAATGGCTCCAGTTGAATTGAAAGAATTGAAAGTCAGTTACAAGAATTATTGGATAAAGGGTTTATTAGACCCAGTATATCACCATGGGGTGCACCAGTGTTGTTTGTGAAGAAAAAGGATGGTACCTTGAGGTTGTGTATAGACTATAGACAGTTGAACAAGGTGACCATTAGAAACAATTATCCATTACCAAGGATCGATGATTTGTTTGATCAGCTGCAGGGGGCAGCAGTGTTTTCAAAGATTGATCTGAGATCTGGGTATCATCAATTGAGAATAAGAATGAGGATATATCTAAGACTGCTTTCAGGACCAGATATGGTCATTATGAGTTCTTGGTAATGCCATTTGGCTTGACAAATGCTCCAGCTGCTTTTATGGGCCTGATGAATCAAGTATTTCAAGAGTATCTAGATAAATTTGTGATAGTATTCATTGATGACATCTTGATTTATTCTAGAAGTAGTGAAGAGCATGAACAGCATCTGAGGACAGTTTTGCAGATATTAAGAGAAAAGCAATTATATGCAAAGTTTAGTAAAAGTGAATTTTGGCTGGATGAGGTAAAGTTCTTGGGACATGTAGTTTCAGCCAAAGGTATTATGGTAGATCCTCAAAAGATTGAAGCTATAGTAAATTGGGTATCACCTACCAATCAGACTGAGGTGAGGAGTTTCTTGGGGTTAGCAGGATATTATAGAAGATTTATAGAAAATTTCTCGATTTTGGCTTCTCCTATGACTAAGCTGCTTAGAAAGAATATCAAGTTTGATTGGTCAAATGAATGCCAGAGAGTATGGATGAATTGAAAAGGAGATTAACCTCAGCCCCAATCCTAATACTACCTGATAGTGCCAGTGATTATGTGATCTATAGTGATGCCTCATTGAAGGGTTTGGGGTGTGTTTTAATGCAGAATGGGAAAGTAGTGGCTTATATATCTAGACAGTTGAGATCCCATGAAAAGAATTACCCCACCCATGATTTGGAGTTAGCTGCTGTTATATTTGCATTGAAGGTTTGGAGGCACTACTTGTATGGAAGAAGATGCCAGATATTTACTGATCATAAGAGCTTGAAATATATTCTGACCCAGAAGGAATTGAATTTAAGGCAGAGAAGATGGATTGAATTGATTAAAGACTATGATTGCACTATTGAGTATCACCCAGGGAAAGCTAATGTTGTGGCTGATGCCTTGAGTCGAAAGTCTATGGCCACATTGGCTTCTATCAGAACCGTACAGCTACCCTTGATGATTGAGTTAAGGAGGTTAGATGCAGAGCTAGCTGTAGAAGAGTCAGGAGCCTTGTTGGCTACTTTCAGAGTGAGACCCCAAATGCTAGAAGAAATAAGAGAAGCTCAGTTGCTAGATCTACATTTGCTTAAAGCCAGAGATTTAATTCAGAGTGGGTCTCAGTCAGAGTTTTCTGTTAGAGGTGATGGAGTGTTATTATTCAAGGGCAGAGTTTGTGTGCCAGCTGTGGAATCAGTGAAAGATCAGATTTTAAGGGAAGCACATAGCTCAGCTTATTCAATGCATCCAGGTAGTACTAAGATGTATAGAACTATCAAACAGAATTACTGGTGGAATGGTATGAAAAAGGAGATAGCTGAGTATGTATCTAAGTGTTTGGTGTGTCAGCAGATTAAGGCTGAACATCAGTGTCCAGCTGGAAAGCTTCAGCCTCTGTTTGTGCCAGAGTGGAAGTGGGAGCATATAACTATGGATTTCGTTGTAGGACTCCCAAAGACCAGAAGGGGCAATGATGCTATATGGGTGATAGTTGATAGATTGACTAAGTCTGCTCATTTTCTGCCAATTAAGATTGTCTTTACCTTGGATAGATTAGCAGAATTATATGTGCATGAAATTGTGAGTAGGCATGGTGTGCCAGTATCGATAGTATCAGATAGAGATCCAAGGTTCACATCTCAATTTTGGGCAGAATTACAGAAAGCTTTGGGGACTAAATTGAGGTTCAGTACAGCATTTCATCCCCAAACCGATGGTCAGTCAGAAAGAACCATCCAGACACTGGAGGATATGCTGAGAGCTTGTGTCATGGAATTTTCTGGTAGCTGGGATGATCATCTACCTTTGATAGAGTTTGCTTACAATAACAGCTACCATTCTAGCATTGATATGGCACCATATGAGGCCTTGTATGGGAGAAAATGTAGAACTCCAGTGTGTTGGGATGAGGAGGGAGAGAGAAGGCTGTTAGGCCCTGAGTTAGTGCAGCTTACAGCAGATCAAGTTAAAATTATAAGAGCTAAATTAAAGGCAGCCCAGGATAGACAGAAGAGCTATGCAGATAAAAAGCATAGAGAGGTAAAGTTTGAGGTTGGAGATAGAGTCTTTCTGAAGGTATCTCCTTGGCGAGGTATTATGAGATTTGGAAAGAAAGGCAAGTTGAGTCCCAGGTATATTGGACCCTATGAAATTCTGGAAAGAGTTGGGACACTAGCTTATAGATTGGCTTTACCTCCAGAGTTATCTCAGATTCATAATGTATTTCATGTATCAATGCTTAGGAGGTATGTGCCAGATTCCTCTCATGTGATTCAGTCTGAGACTATAGAGTTACAGGGGGATTTATCATTTGCAACCGAACCAGTGAAGATCTTGAGTAGGGAGATTAAGCAGCTCCGCAGTAAAAGAATTCCGTTAGTTAAGGTGCAATGGTTAAATCATCAAAAAGAGGAGGCTACATGGGAGCGAGAGGATGAGATGAGATTTAAGTACCCCCATCTATTTGAAAATATATCTAGCTAAATTTCGAGGACGAAATTTCTTAAGAGGGGGAGAATTGTAACATCCTGAAAACCTTGTAATCTATGGCATTTTCAGTTAAAATGAAAGTCAGAAAGTTTTCTTGAAATATGGGTGTGTTGGCCTTTTGATAAATGTAAAGAGAAGAAATTTTGGAGTAAATAAGTATATTTCTAAATGTTAATGAGTCTGATTTGAGAAATTGAGAGACTTAAGTTTAATGGGTTTAAATCACAAGAAAAATCAAGTTTAGTTTGAGTTTTATCCTAAAAATGACGTTTTTAGTGGTTGGAGTCGACTCTAATCAGAGTGGAGTCGACTCCGGCACGTTTTTAAACTTTCGGCACGCTTAGGAGTCGACCCCTGCAGTGCTGGAGTCGACTCCTACTTTCAGGAGTCGACCCCTACTTTTCTGGAGTCGACCCCTACTTCTGCTCGAGCCGACTCGCAATCTGTTCGAGCCGACTCCGCGACGGCAGGTTTTTCTGAGTTAAATCTTGAGAAATTCATATTTAATCCGTTTCAAGTCCGATTTGGATGCCGTTTGAACCGTTGGATTTCTAAAATCGAGTTCTTCAAGATGGTAAAGTCTTTTCTTAGAAATGTTACATAAAAGTATAGATTTAAGCGAAAAAGGATGATCTGGGCTATAAATCTATTAAAAAAATGCTATATCAGGGGCAAAATGGGAAAAGGCTCCGATGTCAATTGCAAATTGTGTTAAGGGCAACTTAGGAAAGAAAATATAAGGGCAAAATAGCATGGTTATAAGTGAGCCACGTGTTTTCCAAAAGAGTGTGTTAAGAGTGTGTGAGGGTAAAAGGGAGATTTGGCATGCCTTAACCCTTAAGTTTCCTATGACTTGGTCCCCAAGTCATTAGAGAAAAAGGGGAACGTGGGTTCAGCCAGAGAAAAGAAAGAAAGAAAGAAGAGAAGAAAAGAGAGGAAAAAAGAAGAAGAAGAAGAAGAAAAAGGAGGAAGAAAGAGAAAGGGAAAGGGAAGCTTGGGGGTTTGTGCTCGACTCCAGGTAAGCTATAGCTTCCCTAGATCTTGTATGACTTTAGATTTTCTTAGATTAGTGTATTTTGAGGTAATAGTAGAAGTAATCTTGAGTAGAGATAGGGTGGAAGAAAATAATGAGATATTAGAGGATAGATCATGTATGCATGCATGGTTCATGGGAAAACCTCGTGTGGAGGTAATCCTAATAGCTATTGTATCTGTATGTTGACGTAGGTCAAGAGGGTTATTCTAGGGAGCCGAAATACCAGAGTTGAGTACCAGTTGTACCAGTCGAGGAGTAACCTACTAAGGTGAGTGGATTTCTCATCTAGCAATGAGAGGTTAATTTGAGCTAGTATAATGAGATTTATACCTAGTTATGGTATGCTATGTTTAGTTGAGTATTATGTATGTTTTAAATATGAGAAATGAGAACCTAGTATATGATAATCTGATAAATGAGTTTTGAGCATAAACACATAAGCATGAGTTTCAATGAGGGAATTTTTAATGTATACATGGCATATTTGCATGATAAAGCTTTACAAATGATGTATGAGTCATACTGAGCATCAGGCAGCTAGGGGGCTGATCACCCTTTAGACTGTACTGTAGCATGAGCATTGCACACTACTATCGAGCCGGCACCTCCTTGCGAACAGATCGTACGATGAACCCCAGAATCAGGGGTGAGTGCATGCCTAACCAGACCAGTGGGGCTGGTTGTGAGCAGCCCGTGGGGGCATGAATCATAGCTCAGTGGAGCTGATTACTATATATAGCCCGTGGGGGCAGAGAGAAAACCCGAGGTTCCAGGGTTAAGGAACAAAGCACTTTGCCAGGTGAACCGCACGGGTAAGGGGTGCTATTTGTGCGGGGATCCTGTTGCTAGTCACGCACCCGATGAGAGTACACCTACAGAAGGGCGACTGTAGGGTGGTACCTCAGAGGCATTACACACACAGCCCAGCATCATGAGATCTAAAAGCATATGTTGTGATATAAAAAGGGCCAATGGGCCAAATAGTTATCCCGAGAGGGAGATCTTACTTGAGATGCCAGTGGGCAAGCAGATCCTGATGGGAGTCTGGGTTGTAGATAAAGAATGCATATCTTCATATTGTAATGCATGAAGTTTTATTTTAATGAGTTATCTTTCAGTGAAGAGTTATTATAGAGTATTCCAGTACTGATATGTTATTTGAAGAATAAGCTACATTTTATTTTATCTGATATCATGTTAAAAATGTACTTTGAGTTGTACAAGTTAAATAGTTTCAGCATACGATTGAAATTAAGAGGTTATGGTTCTCTATTTCTCCATAGTTAGATGGTTATCCAGTCACTGGGACTTAGGTCTCATCCCTCTATGATTTAAATGTTCTTTCAGATCAGTGAGTATTTCTGCCAGGATCACAAGATAAACAGGACAGGACCCCTAGCTGGTGAAGCTTGCTTGGATGCAAGAGTGTTTAAATGCTAGCCTTGTATATTGAGAGAGTGTGGTTTGATAATTGTATTTTGTATATGTGTATGTGTACAGTGGGATGTAATGATGTTTTAGACCTTTTTGGATATGAATACGAGACTTATGTTTTGGAGAAGATTATGAGTATGATGTGTGCACTTAGGATTTTAATGTCGAATGTGAATGTGATCTTGTAAACTGCCTGAGGAATGTCATGAAAAATATTATCTGAGCAGGTTGATGCTTAATGTTGATTGGGTGAATTGTGCATATAATTGAGATGAAAGTGAAAAGTTTTTAACAGGATGTGTTTTCGTGTGTCTGCCACTTATGATAATTAGTTGGGGTTCTCTAGCTCTTTATGGAGCGCTACATAAAGACTAGTAAAACTCTATCCGATTACCACAAGTGTGCAGGTGTGCTGTCGGTGGCCCCAGAGAGGAGGGGGAGCTGATACCCAGAGTCTGGACGGCCCCCCCAGTCCTGGGCGGTCCCCAGAGTCTGGGCGGCCCCCAGTCCTGGGCGGCCCCCGGAGTCTAGGCGGCCCCCAGTCCTGGGCGGCCCCCGGAGTCTGGAGCGGTCCCCAGAGTCTGGGCGGCCCCCAGTCCTGGGCGGTCCCCAGAAGTCTGGGCAGCCCCCAGTCCTGGGCGGTCCCCAGAGTCTAGGCGGCCCCCAGTCCTGGGCGGCCCCTGGAGTCTGGACGGCCCCCAGTCCTGGGCGGTCCCCGGAGTCTGGACGGCCCCCAGTCCTGGGCGGTCCCCAGAGTCTGGGCGGCCCCCAGTCCTGGGCGGCCCCCAGAGTCTGGGCGACCCCCAGTCCTGGGCGGTCCCCAGAGTCTGGGCGGCTCCCATTCCTGGGCGGTCCCCAGTCCTGGGCGGTCCCCAGAGTCTGGGTGGCCCCCAATCCTGGATGGCCCCCAAATTGAGAATAATATTCATGTCAGAACCACTAAACATGATAAACCGTCGTATTCGGAACAGAAATCGAAAAATGTTAAACATCATAACGCTTTAAATGGTTCGAATAAGACAAGCACTGAAACACCGCCGTTTATCTAGAAAAAGGAGACACTGAACTTCTATTTTAGAGTCAGATGCTTTTTCTTGACTCTGACATCCCGACTAACCCTGACATTCCCTTGGGATGATCAAGGTCATCATGAAAATCCTTATCTTCATGAGCAAGTTTCTTAATACCCTTATTATTCATTATCACTGAATGACCACGTAGCCAAAAATAAAATAATAAAAGATGAACACTTATTCTACATGTGGACCTCTGGAAATTAAAATGATAAAATAAATAAATTAGGAGGATAAAAAGGAGGAAGGAGAAGGAAGAATGGACTTTTTTTTCTTCTTCCTGAAAGAGATCTCATAACAACAGAGAAATCTGATGATCCAGCATCAACAATGGGATCAATTAAATCCAAGTAATTAACCTCGATCTCCTCCGAATGCTTTAATATATATATATGTCCCAAAGTGACCAAATCCCAGTCCCTAGCTACCATCATCCGCTTAATTTATTCTCTCTTTCTGATATGTTTGTGTGTGTGTGTTAGAATTAATTAAACAGCTTTCGATATATATTCCAAGTGGGATTGGGTGACAAAACGTGGCCGGCATATTAAGTCATCGTGCAGGGCCGCACGGCGCATGTGCACTGAAAGGCTGGGAGCATGCGTGGAAGTCTTTGTATGCTCGGGGTCTGGTCGGGGTCACGGAATTATGACGCTTGTGGGATGCGCGAATGTGCTCGATGGTGGCGTGATGGGCTACAAGAGAAGAGCGTGGCCTCCAAGGCTTGTGATATAACAACGCATGAGCCGTCTAATCAAATGCAGTGCGATACATGCTTGCTTGCATGAACAATCCAAATTTGACTTGCAATTATGATGTTACAAGTTCATTGAAGTAACAATGCTCAGCATCTTACTTAAAAATATTTAAAAAAAAAAATTAAAAAAAAATATTATAATGAATGATCCTGTATAAATATTCCCAAAAAAAAATTTAATATAAAACTAAATATTCATTAATATAAAGTCACATAGATTTTTTTATTCAAATTAATTAATTTTAGCATTTTCATTGGATTAAGAGTCAATGCCTAAATCCATATTCAATTCTAATCGAATTTAAATTGATAGATCTGATATTATTTATCATAACTTAAGATTTCATCCAAATCAAAATTAGTTAAAAAAATATTATTTCAATTTTTTGATCTTATATAAGTATCCAATAATTTTTTAATGCATGACCTATATAAGATTAAACACTTAGGGATGACAATTTTTTCTGTTTTTTCGTTTACTCGACCGATACCGTTTCTAATGGATCGAAAAATCTTCGATTTAAATGGCTTAACCGGTAACGGAGATTTTTCGTTAAAGGTTAAACAGATAAACGGTCCGAAAACAGTATTCTCCGCCCCATCCTCATCCTCGTTAGCTTTATAATATATTTAAATTTTAAATATATATTAATATATTAAAAATTAAAAATTAAAAATAAATAAACTATATATATACATTTGAAATGCAATTAAAATTTGATAGATCATTTTCTATCTTATTTGTTATTATGTTAAAGCTAATGTATTAGATATATCAATATCAACGATCGATTATTGGTGATTGATCTATTTTATCCTAAAAATGTTTAATTTTTTTAAATTTTAATAAATTATAAATTTAATAAAATATTTTTATTTTTTATTTAAGCGGGCAAATGGATGGATACCCGTTTGCCCTGCTGGATGTTTCCGTTTCCGCCATATTAACTATAACGGCTTAACAGAGCAGAAAACGGGGACGCTTTTTCTAACGGGAATGGAGATTGGTATAGACCGCTGCGGGCCGTTGCCATCCCTCACGAACATGAATTCTCATAATAATAATAAAGGATTAATTTTAAAGTAGTTGGAATTTGCTATATAATTTTTTTATTCTATACATTTTTTTTTAATTTTTCCTTCGATGCAATTCCAAGGGCATGATGAATTCGGTAATGCTATAAGATATAAACAATGCGTTTATGATTGTGACTTGCAGACTTCATTTGAAAATTTGCCTGATTACAGCACATTTTCTCAATGATTCAAATCATGCTGTCCAAAATGTGCCTCACATTTTACTTTTTAGAGGTGCTTTTCTTACTCTTTCTATCAATAATTACAGAGGGAACACCATTCATTGGAATTACCTGGTTCAAATACTTGAGAAATAATACCAACAAAATTTCAATCAAGAGATGCAGTGGTTGATTAGCACACATGTTAATGTCCAATATGTCAAGATCCAATTTGTCGATCTTGATTTCATTGAAAATGCAGTCAGAAGGATGGAAGGGTCTCTTCCTTTTCTACAAGCTCATTTTTTAAGGTCAGGCTCAGAGATAATTCTTGATGATAAAGAACAAGTGGTAGCCCTCCTTCAATATTCTGAAACTTCTCCAACTCTAAAGAAAGTGGAATTTGATCTCATGTCTACAGGACAACCAATAAGAGATCAGCAGTCTAGCTGGAATCTTTGTCAGGAATAGGATGCCATTTCATCACCAACTGACCATTAAGTAGCAATCTTCTGCATCCCATTTGATCATCTCTGTGTTTGGTGATGCTGGAATTCTTATCTTCCATTGTCTTAGATATTATGGTCTTGTTCTTACCAAAAGATCACGTCATGTCATGCTTTTATACTACTTTCTAAAGGTGATCAAGTTAATGGAAGCCTGAGAATTATCCCTTCCCTTTTCTATTGGTCAAACTCATCAAACCACCATCTGAGGTAATTTGGGGCCCCTCTAAGTGGCGAGGCTTTCAAAGGCAAGCTCCAAATTCGATCTCTTTTCTTCTAATGCATTCCAATTCTTCCACAAAGCTCTCCCTCTCTCTTTGTGGCCAGCATTGCTGGACTCACTTTTGAAGCCTAAATCTTGATGACCAACCAACCAACCAACTAATTGGTTCATGAAGAGATCATCTTAGCCCTCACCTATGAAATGCCAGTGGCATGCCAAGTTAAACCAGTTATATGTGTGTGAATTAACATCCAACATCCCTTTTATTGTTGCAGGTGGAACAGTATCTCAATGGAGGTTAGGGTGTTTGAAGAGTCAGCACCACTGCCTAATTCACTAGAGAGACCTTACAAGCACTCAAGCAATCGGTCTCCATCACGTCATCTTCTTTCCACCCTGTACCCCATGTGTATTAGATTTGTTTACTCCATTGACTACCCCAATCTTGACCAGTATGCCATGTTATAGAAAGTTAAGGAAGAAAATCATTGGCCTTGTTTCTTTTCTGATATATATATATATATATATATATATATATATATATATATATATAGAGAGAGAGAGAGAGAGAGAGAGAGGGAAAAGGGTAGAGACAACCAGGTAATAATGTACATTTCTCGTTTCAGCTATCATGAAGCTTTTGGCTTTGTATTTGATGCTAAGTTTGATTCCATCATATGTTCTACACTTCCTCTTTGAGGAGTAGGACCATGAGCTTGCAACTGGTAAAAACTTACATTGGTGACAGTGGTGTGCATGGTTAAAGCTAACAAATAGCTCAGTTATGATCTAAATGATGTGAAAGACACTAGAGATGATAAGATCCATCAAGAACCGGGAAGATTTTTATTTTAATAGATGCTTCCTGATTTTGAGCAAGCCCCATCTAATTTTCAAGTGTTTAACCCTGCTGTGTCTTCTATGAGCACACTCCAGCTAGCTCTCAAGAGAGACCTACCTTTTTGCTGCACTACTTTTCCTTCTCTTTGAATCAATATAGCTTTTCCAGCAAACAGGTCAGGCCAAGTATACTTGCCGTGTCTTCCAAAACCTCAACAGAGCTATCAATCTTTATAATCTTTAGATACTTCCACATAGAAGAGGATGTTTTAATTTATGAAGTCAATGGATAAGCAATTCAAACTAATATTTTTATTTGATAAGCAACCAGATCAGCCTGGATCTTATGAGCTCGTTGCTGAACATATCACTGTCAATCACTGAACCATAGGCACAACGCCGTACGGGAATTGATTCCTTGCAAGTTCAATAAATTTGGCAAAAACAACGCTAGAAATTTTGGCATTTCTCGATCGATAGCCAGCAACGATTAAACAAAAAAGGGTCAATTTTTATGTTCTAGAGAGGCGAGAATCCAAAGTACCACAACAAGCGGCCCTGTTTCTGTATTAAAACGTGAAGCCTGCGCTGGTTATTAAATATAGGGTCAGTTTGCTTAGTTAGCATTAGGGCTTGTGCCGGATAGTATTAGTCCCACATAAATTATATAATAAAAAAAATCTCACATACCGATATAGGATTAAAAAAAATTAAATAATACTTTTTTGCTAAATTCTTTTGAATGACATCCTAAGTTATAACAAAAAGTATCAGAATTAGTCCAACTCATAGCCCATGTAACCTGAGAGATACAAATAGACTGGATGCATTTATGATTGGATTTAAAAGATTAGTGAGTATTTAGTCACACATCAGTTATGTATGTAAAAGATTTTAAGTACTTTTATAAGATTAAAAATCTAAATCATACTTTTAACTAGTTTTTTTAGGTGAGACCTCGCATTATGATAGTTACTGATAAATGCATCACCTTAGAATAGTTGTGCAAAATGCTATGTCAAGCTAGAGAGATTTTGTTTCCATACGGTGCTCAAATATTTTAGTTATACATTTGTATCAATTAGTTGGATAGTTGTGATTTACTCAACAACAATTGCTGTTTATAAGTTCATTTTGAGGTAAGAAATGCAGGCATGTGGCCTTTGTTTATACTTCTCCTAGAATGCATGAACCAACCGATTAGGTCCATTCAAGATCACTTGGATTGAGAGGCCGGATCTAACTAAAACCTACCAAATTTTTCCACCAACCAAACGTGAGCATCACCGGCCTTCATGTTTTCTCTGTAGGGTTGGGAGCCTGGATGTTTGCCTCATGCTTGGCAGGGATCATAAAGGAAATCACAGAAAGACTAAGCTTAACAGTGAGTAGACCCTTCACGAGAGGTTTGATTTGATGCAGCTGTCACTAGGTTCTGCAAAATAACAAAGATCTATTTTTTTAATTATTATTTAAGATAGGCCAAACTTTGTCACATTCGGGATCCGCTAGACCGCAACAAGCCTTACACGCCCTTAGGATTTTGCTCTAAGAATATGTATTACGTTACAATCCCTCAAATTGGATAATGCATCTAGGGTATACCCTAAGGTAGTGTTTGAAATAGAAAATACGAGGGAATATCCAGAGGATATTCCTTTTTATTCTCAAAAGCCATAACTATAAGGTAGTATTTGAAATAGGGGATAGAGGGGATATCCTTTAGATATCCCCTCTTATTCCCAAAAGCCATAACTATAGGGATAGCAGAGAATAAAGTTAACCAAAGGGATAATCATGGTTAACCATTGGATATTCCCTCAATTTATTTCCTAGAGAATGCAGGAATAGCTGGTTATCCCTTCAAATAAGAGTAAAAAACGTTATCCTATGGATTTACCTTTTTGCATTTGATATGATCAATGGAATAGCCAAGGGATATCCCTAGGGATAACCAGGGGATAACTCTATCCCGTACACTTATCCATGGATAATATTTTTCCTATCAAACACTACCTAAAGGATAGCTGGGAATAAAGTTAACCAGAGGAATAATCCATGGTTAACCATGCCATGGGTTATCCCCTCAATTTATTCCCTAAAAAATGCAGGAATAACTGGTTATCCCTCCAAATAAAAGTAAAAAAAAAGTTATCATATGGATTTACCTTTTGCATTTGATATGATCAATGGGATAGCCAAGAAATATCCCTAAGGATAGTCAGGGGATAAACTCTATCTCGTACATTTATCCATACATAATATTTTTTCTATCAAACACTACCTAAGAGCATGTAGTCATGGCTCAATCCCACGAGCCGAACAATGAATCCATGGTGCGATAGATTTGGTAGAAAGAGATGAACAAGGGGCATCATTATAATGTAAGTTATAGTCAAATCTGATGTCTTGGGGTCATGGTCAAGTCATGAATATGTGCACCCAAAATATGAGCTGTGTGTGAGAGAGAGTGTGATAACCCTCCCAATAGTCCCACATCGGATAATTGGGAGTTGGTTAAGTGGTTTATATGTAGTAAAGTAAGAAGGACAAGGCACCAATTGGATCCCTTTTTGGGCTGTGGTGGCCCAAGTTGGTGTGAACCTTGTCCGTCTTGCTTTCTTGTAACGAAACGGACCCGTGGGCCCGGATCGTTACAATATGGTATCAGAGCCTCGCACCAGTCGGAAGTGCAGGAGCTAAGTGCCACACAGGACAAAGTGCTACATCCATGGGGGATGGGAGCCACCTCTTGAACCTATGGGGGCCACCTCTAGAATCCTGCCTGCCTGGTGGTTATGATCAATTGACCCTGGCGACGAGGATGTCGCCTTTGTAAGGGGGATAGATTGTGATAACCCTCCCAATAGTCCCACATCGGAAAATTGGGAGTTGGTTAAGTGGTTTATATGTGGTAAAGTAAGAAGGACAAGGCACCAATTGGATCCCTTTTTGGGCTGTGGTGGTCCAAGTTGGTGTGAACCTTGTCCGTCTTGCTTTCTTGTAACGAAACGGACCCATGGGCCCGGGTCGTTACAGAGAGAGAGGAGAGAGAGAGAGAGAGAGAGAGAGAGAGAGAATCACAATACTTAACAAAGCATAAGACTTCTTATGAGAATCCATCAAGATAATTAAATCCAAGGAAAAATATTTTTCTCCCCTGCTCTCTCTCTCTCTCTCTCTCTCTCTCTCTCTCCCTCTCACTCTCTTTTTCTCTCCACTCAGGCTTACAACAAAATCGTGGATATCTTCTTGCATTATACTAAAAGATGCCATTACTACCTTTTGTAACAAAGAATTACCTCTTCCATTTTCTTCTCATAATGGGAAGTAATCCATTATTTTTCTGTCTAGACTGAATAGCACAACATGTTCACCTAAGTTTAGATTGATAGAGATATAAACTAAAAGATATGCTTTATGTTATGTCTTTACATTTTAATGAGAATTCATTTTAAGCAATGTGTGCCATTTACTATATATGTGCATGTGTCTAGTATTTACAAAGAGTATTTGATCTAGTGTGTAGAGTACGGCTTACACACAGAAGACTAGATCATCGGTTCTTTTGGAATACAAGTTTATTATTCACAGTTTTAGATGGAATTGGACACACCATCAATAGAACTGTAGCACAAATTTTTAGTAGGTCTGTCTTGACTATGGGGAATGGTTTATTCTAACTATTTGTGCTAGTACACTTTGTGTGTATTGAACAGGACCCAGTTGAGTTAATTATTTTATACTGACTTTATAAAATAATTTAAAACTCATGAATATTATGATTACTTATGCTCTTAATCCGAATTCTATTTCTAGACACATGTATGTAGTGATTATTGCTTTGATTACACATAGAGTGAGATTCTAGATGAGTCAATTAACTCAGTGGGTTGGGCAATAACATTATATATATGGTGAATATTAATAGTTGAAGGAATCCACGTCCTGTTAATTTGGATTGATGATATCCCCTTGAGAAAGCTTATAAGTTTTGATTGTATCAAATCTTGCAAGTGGATTTGAATCCGATACATCAAATAAGTTAAGTGGATAAGTCTTAAGGATAATAATAGCCAATTAAATTATATTGTCAGTAATTAAATTTAATTGGTGGATATCTGTAATCTTAACGTGGGGAGATAATAAGTATTTAATATTAAGGCTCGAAAATATAAATTCGAATATGATTAGGAGTACAATTATAATTCTTTAGTAGAATGAATTGTAATTTACGTAATTGAATCCTAACCCGGGATAGGATTAGGAGATTTAATTATGTGGAAAGTCCTTTTCATATTTGCCTATTGGTCCCTGTTGTAGCCCTATAAATACCCTCTCAAGTTGGTTGCTAGGGTTAACGTTTTTGAGAAAAAAGAAAAACAAGAAACCCTAGGTCGGCCGAAAGATCCCACCATCTTGTGAGAGAAGGAAGGTATTTCGGGAATACGGCAGAAGGCTAAAAGGTTGAGGTCGAGCAATCAAATCAAAGTGTTCCAATGTTCAAGTCTGAAGGTATGATCTTATACTCATAGATTAGAACGGTAAAAGATTTTTGTATTACTCATATACGCTATAGTCGTGATCTTGGAGGTATTCTGCGCTCCCCAACATAGATTACATCTGCTGATAGATAAATGCAAAGAAAATACAAGAAATATCGAGATAACTACCTCCTCTCCAGCACATGAGCCCATGTAGCCGCTCCGTTGTGGACTCAATCATCCACATCAATCTATTCATATCCTCTGCTAAATCTCGAGTTATCCTTAACAGTGTAAATCATGAAGCTCTCTCTAGCTTTGCACGTGCTGAAAGGGTCCCAAGCCACAAAACAAGTCCACTGCCAACATGCTACAATAATCAGCTACAAGATTTTTTTGAGAAAGAAGAAAGAGGGTTTGCGAATATGAATCATAATATTATATAATTCTCCAATGTTTTCAGTTCCGCTCTGTTTGTTCATTATCTGAGCACTTATATATTCCCTTAAATTAGGGTCATGTTTTGTCTTTTAGAGATTCCAACATTGTGTATGCACTAAAATCTTTGGTTACGATTTGTTAGTGCAACATGCGATCGAAACTCTTTCTCACCTGTTCCTCTCCTACTCCCTAGCTTTGTTAATTGGATCTATATCTCTTCCTTACCTTTAGATCTTAATATATTTAATCATCTTAGAGAAGAAGATTCATTCCGTTCTCTAAGAGAATTGTGTGGGATCAACTAGTCCTATCTTAATTATTAGGGGCACATGCGTAGAGAAAGAAACTCAAAAATCTTATGACTTCTTCATCCAGATAATTTCTTATAAACTTTTATTTATCTTTGAATCTTGGGTTGTTTATGAGATAGGAGGCCATGATGCTTTGAAAAATTTATCCTTTCGTAACTTTACTTCATCGTAAATTTCTCTCATCTTATAATTTTATTCTTCTTAATAAATATAGGAGATCTTTTCCCTATTTACACTTAAAATAAAAAATAAAATATGTATTGAAGCATTTTCTTGGATTTTTTTTTCCTGAATTGTAAGTGGATCTATTGGTATAAAGATTTCACTTTGATTTGAATTAACTCCTTTTTTTTTTTTTTAATAATCTGATGGAGAGAACAACCTTAGTTAACATAATTCACCCATCAGTAGCTTGCTGACTACAATGGAAAAGAACATGTGAATGACTCGTCCAAATTTACTTTGCACTTGTTCATAAAAGTTTCCTGAATACTCTCTCCCCACCATTTCATTACATTAATTCTAATATATTGATCATTGTTCCATTAGAATTGAGAAATTTGTCTTGAGCCACATGAGCAAAATTTTATAACTAAGATACAAAGCAAACAAACAGAATCTAGGTGGCCACACAAGTGTGAAGGTGTGACTTAAGAACACAAACCACAACTGTGCCAGATGATTGGAATCCAGATCAATAACGATCGATGGTGCACTACCATGTCGGTAGAGTAAACATTAATATTTTTTCAACATGATGGCTATGTCGGCATGAAAAGACCACATATTTCTCGTTAAAATTCAAGAGGAAAAAAATAATGTCTAGTTCTGATGGATGCCGCATATCAAATGAGGTAGCAGAGAGGAGAGGATGCAAAAGAAGATAAAGAAAAAGAAAAAGGAGGAAGAAAGAGTGGGCTTTAGGCCCTACCTGATTGCAAATAAATCTTTGAAGTCAAGTTTCTTTTCCAACAGAATGCACCTTTGGGAACAACCATGGTTATCTTAGGCTTACTGCTATCAATCAAAGTTTTACTTGTGTTTCTGATAGCTGAAGAAAGGATGCTTTAGAAGTCCAGCCAGCACTTTGAGCTTGCTAAATTTTTTAACACCTGAGCTTGACTGAAACCAAACTTCCCTTGACAATGTGGTGGGGTTGATGAAAGAACCATCTCACATCACATACTGAACCATTCAACGATGCCTTGGAGGAATCAATTTTTAAGGATTCCAAACAATTTCTAAAAGCTTCTAGACAAGCCTGTGCCAATCCACAGCAGGGAGAGAGAGTGAGTCATAACCCAAGAAACTATCCTTTAGTTATCTCAACAGAAGGCATGCCATTGCCATTTAGAGAGAGCAACTACTTACAGCTAAACAATTATTTCATTACTTTGGTTCTCGGCGATGGGAAGAAGATCAAAACTTCTTGAATTTATTCTAAGCATAGCTGGAATGGAGCAGTCAAGCCAGAAAACCAGGGTCATCACCATAACCATAAGGTGGCACTAATCGAACTATGCAAGTTGGCTTCCATGGACCCTTCTTTATTATTACAGTAGGCTAATAATTGAATAGACCTTAAGCCGGCCAATTATTTTTTTTTTTTTTGTTATGTTACAGTGTCTAAGTTGCAACTTCCGATCACTTGTAAGAAATCTACTGTTTCTGGGCTTCATCAGTGATAAAAATCAGTGTACTGGTGTCATTGGACAGCACTGAGAAGGTAGCTTATGGTTTCAAGAATGGCTGGAACTATAAGTAGGTGTGGGTGGAATGACCACCAAATGGGAGAAGAAAAGTCTATTGAGAGGACTGTATCAGCAGTAGGAGCATTGGAGGCACCAAGGATTTCAAGATTTTTTTTTTGTTTTTACCGTCAAAATTAAGATAATAAACAGGGTCAGGAGCAGTAGTAGTCAGTGGTCATTGGCCTATTCCACTTGTCTTCTCTGTGCTTAAGTCGGCGCTGGTGTTGCCCTCTTGTGCTATAAAAGTGCTGCGAAAGGCGTGGAAAGCCCACCACCACCACCACACCCACCGCTCTCTCCGCTCTCTTTCTTTCCCCAAGGAGACAGCAACCAACTCACAAGCATAAAACTGCCTCCCTCGCTATGTTTATTATTATTATTCTACGTTACTTTATTTTATTCCTTTCCCAACCTCGGCATTATGACATCAAACCTTCAACAACAGCATGAACGCTCGATCTGGATGCATTGCTGTAGATAAATAACACGCATAGCGTGAAGAGTGGGGCCAGGGGAACGCGTGTGGTGAGTCCTCGCTACACGGGAACTACATCATTCGCTCCTCTGGTACGAATGACAGATAAATGTTACTTTGAAGATGGCCGTAAAATTTTGCCTCATTAAGTTGGTTTCATGGCATACTGCCACGAATCATCCTCTGCACTGGATATATATATATATATATATATATATATATATATATATATATATGAGCCCCTAAGTTATTTTAGTCATGAAAAGTTTATAGAGGATGGTGAGAATTTGAACTCGCCATGAAATCATCTTCGATCTAAATACTCTGCATCGCATGAAAGGGCAAAATAATACAATGGTTTTTAATTTTTATAATATGATCGGTTGATAATGTGGACCACAAGAGATTTTTATAAAATAATTTTTATACTCTGTTTCATGAGTAATTCTTTTCTCATATCCACTAACTTTTATGCACTTCAATCACTCAAATAAAAATTAATTAGTAAATATAAATTTAAATATATATATATATATATATATATATATATATATATATATATATATATAGTATAAAATTATTTTTAAATATTATAATAGATGAAAGTAATATCACCAACCGGTCACCCAAATCTTCTCTTGGAAGGGGTGGTAAAAAAAAAAAAAAAAAAAAGGCGTGAGAATCTTCTCCTTCGTATTCTATCACGGGATTCGACCCTCCCAGGCGTTAGCTCTCCCCCCGGGCCCCACCCACCTATCGCTCCCCTCCTCCGGTTTTGCCGCCGCTGTTGGTTGGATCGGTTAAGCCCAGATCCCACCACAGATACGTACGCGGTAACCTTGCCCCCTCCAATGGCATTCCCGTAATTTCACCAAATCAGATACCCCCTGGGCCCGCACCGCCGAAAGTTCCAGGGCCGACGAGATCCCGCCGTTGGGATGTCTCGCACCCACCCTCGGGTCAGTGGACCTCGTTGGCGTAAATGGAAATGGACGGCGGTGATGGGCAGGAAGAGGGGCATTGTGGGAACTACGAGAGCAGCAACTGGCGGCACGCTTCTGAGAAACCGAAGCCAACGGGCGGCTCTCGATGGCATGTTCCACACGCGAGCCGTCAAGATTAGACACGGCTTCCAGGGCTATTTTGGGAAACTCGAAACATTAATAACCACGCCGGGGCCGGGGCCGGGGCCTCCTTCGGATGGAGGGACCTCTCGAAAAAGGTCTCGGGTGCGCGGGTTACTCACCCGAAAGGTCCATCTCAGCGGTCCAACCGAGATCAGACGTACCTCCCAGCACGCCACGTGACGGGACCACCGTTCCCTTCCCCTGGTCCCCAGTCCACCTCTCGACCGCCAGACGATACGTTTTAAATATTTGTGGTGAAATGAAACACTCGATTTATTGTTTGATGGATTTATTATTTGTCGCTAATCTTGGCTCGGTGGCACGGTAACAAGACCAGAAAGCGAGCGGGCGGGCGAGGGAGACGGGGCCCAAGTGGGGAACGTGGACGCGAGGCGTGGACGCATCGAGGGTCGCTAGGGTCCAAAAGCGAAACACGGTGAGGAACACAGGCAAGCTAACAAAAGAGATGAGGCCAAGGGAAGGGAGGAAGAACGAACGAGCACTGCTGGTGCCAGGGGCGCTTTGCAGGTGAGACCAGCAGCAGCAGCAGCAGCAGCTGCAACGAACTCTTCACCAAACTCCAGATGAAGTGTGAGACCATATAAATTTATATTAAACTTGATTCAACTCTAAAACTTGTAATAATAATTCTTTATCAGGATTAATATTTGGGATACCAAAGACTCCAGCCTAGTCAGTAAGATGATGGTATCAAATATTAGCAGCAATAATTATATTCAAATGGAAATTCTCAATTTCCATTAATCCAAGCTAGTGTTGAGCTTTTACAGTAAGCAGTTGTAACTTAGAACCAAGAACAAATTCTCCAACATTAAAAGAAATAAAAATGGAGATTAATGTCAGCAGGAGCAAAAGAGGAGCAATAGATAGGTTCAAAGAAATCAGTAAATCACCAGCCTTCACAAATTTTTTTTTTTTTTTTTAAGTTGTTTTAGTTTGTTTTAATAGTTCTTACCTCGAACGTTTGATTCGGCTCTCAATTCAACTAGATTCTGCACTTCATCAGCTTGCTCTGTAGTTCAGAGAGTAATCGAATTGGAGATTGTAGACGAAGATGGAGAGAGTAAGTAGCCTCAGTTTCTTGGATAGTTTGCAAAGAACTCGGCATCGGAGACGGCGGAGAACTCGGCATCATCCTCTGATGGGGCCGGGAGGTTGAGATCGATGAAGCTGAAGCTTTCCCCGCACTTGGCGATGCCAGGAGAGGGCAGCGGCGCCGGCGAGGAGGTGGTGATGATGGTGGTGGTGGCGGCGGCGGCGGCGGAGGAGGAAGAGGCAAGGTGGGAGCGCTTGTGGCCGCCAAGGGCCTGGCCGGAGCCGAAGACGCGGAAGCAGAAGGGGCACTTGTGGACCTTGTTGGCTTCCTGATCCGCATTGCCCTCGAAGGACTCCATGTCGTGGATCTGGGCCTGGACGGCCGGGATGCATCCTCCCCTGCTCCTCTTGTGGCTCGCCCGGTGGCCTCCCAGCGCTTGGTACGACCGGAAAACCTTCTTGCACGTGCCGCACTGGTGCTTGCTTCTCCCCCTCACCACCGCCACCGACGGCGTCCCCGGCTGCAATCGGCCGGCGACGATCTGACCTTTCTCCTCCACCGCCTCATCCTCTTCATCCGAGCCGCCCGATCGCTGCTTCTCGTTGTCGTCCTCCGCTTCGGACTTGGTCTTGGTCCAGAAGTCGCGCGAGAGCATCACGAGGGAGATGGCGACGTTCTCCTCGGGGGTGGTGTCGGAGACGGAGCTGGCCGGCTCCAGTTCGGGTGGCTCCAGCGGAGGCAGGATGGCACGGCGGGCGCGCTTGGAGCGGCGTCGGTGGGAGGGCGGGGCTCGGGAGGACTCAGTCTCGCTCTCCCAATCCTGGACGACGGAGGAGGAGCCGGCGTCCACAGCGGCTAAGGACGAGGAGAACTCCGGATCCACCAGCCGGAAGCTCTTCCTCGGATTCTCTCTAAGGCCATAGCAGAGTCCAATCCCCTTGCCGTCCTCATCGCCGGCCCCCTCTTCTACATCCTCCGCCGCGGCCGCCGGCGCTTCCCGGGAGGAGGTGGAGGAGGCGTAGGAGTTGTGGAGTAGCTGGGCTTTGGCCGGAGGGGTGGCTGAAGTCACGTGAGACCGCATGTGACCTCCCAGAGCTCGGCCATTGGCGAAGCGGCGGAAGCAGAGCTTGCAAGTGTGCTCCATGGCAACAGAAGTAGAAGACTAAAAGCTTAGGAGAGAGAACATCACAGAGCTTGGAGAGGTGGAGAAGGTGAAGGAAGTGTGAAGCTCCTATATTTTTTCCATTATTTTTCTAGAGAGAGAGAGGGGGGGGGAGGTATGGAGGAGTACAAGGGAGAGTGGGAACCAAAAAAAAGAGTAGGTGACAGGCATTCCTCCACCAGAAGACAACCCACTGGAAGAAGAAGAGGAGTGAGAAAGAAAGGAAGTCAATTTAAATATAGAGAAAAGGAATTAAGATTCGAAGCGAAAAAAAGAAGGTAATTATTTAAAATAAGTGCGTTACATATCTTTCGCAGTGAGTGTGAGGTGGATGGAGGATGGCACCATAATTTCAAAGAAACAACTCATTCCTAAAGTCATGCATATCCTTCACGGCATGGTTTTACGGCCCTTCCTTTTCCCTTCCTTTCGCTCTCAATTTTATCAATTCACCCTCTTCTCCTTTTTCGTGGGTTCTTATGACGTCAATTCACACACCTCAAAACAATTTTATCAATAATATTTGTCAATTTTTTTCTCTTTTTCTTGGTAATTAAATGAATAACAAATAAAAAGCATGTAAACAACTGATAGTTTTAGAGACTCCGATCCATCTGATCTACGTCGGTCTCTGAAAAATTTTACCACGTGGCAAGCGAGCCACACTCTATTTTTTTTCCATTAAATTAACAGAACAATCTAGTTGATCCATTGACCATTATCATCGATATTAAATTTTATTTACTATTAATTTGCAATTAGCTTTTATTAGATTTATATACGCCGACGTAAGTGCTGGAATCCTTTTATCATGTGCCATGCTGGTCGGTCCTTTCCGTTTTCGTCATTATCAAATTTTAAAATCCTAAATTTAATAAATAAAAAGAAGATATTTTTAATGATTAAAAATCGAAACGAACTCCCCGAGAGGGAAGCTTTCGTCGGAGTAAATGCCGTATTGTTAGGAGTTGGCACTCGACGGTCCCAGTAAAGGTGGTGCCTTTCCGAGCCTATCCTCATACGAGTCGCCGTTGGCGCCACCCGCGGCCCCACCACCCCCACACACGCGTCGCACGGGCTCCGCCTCTCCCCTCGCCGCCTCCTGGCCCGATCCTCGTGTCAGCAATCTCGCCCATCATGTGGCGTGATCGCTCCACCCAGCACGAATCTCCAGCAAATTTGTATATTTTCTTTATAAATAGATTTTATCCTGCAATATAAATAATTAGAAGAGATCTTGGGTAAATAAACTCTTAGTTTTGGGCCGGAATCGGATTGAGAGACTCCAAACTTTCTACATCTCCTGGAATTTTCCGCTGGGGCCCATACTAACTTACTCAATACTCACAACTCAGTGAGAAAAGAGAAGAGACAAAAAAAAAAAAAAAAAAAAATGACGAAACGAGATTCGGGAGAGGGAAGTCCTCGCTGGAAACCAATGATGACCGTCGATCCGTTTACCGCTGGTCCCCGTGATTGCGATCAGCCAAAAGACTTCTAATCTCGGCTATTACAATTACATCACTGATCATTCATCAGGTGGACTTCCGTTAATCGGACGGGGCGGAACGTGTACGGTTGGGATGACCGCAAGGGATCGCTGCAACCACCGAACAAAGAAGCGGTGAGGGTTGGACTTGCGACGTCCTAAACAAGTTTGACGGCTGCGTCGGTTGACGGGGAAAATGGGAGAGAGGTCAATTCCGAACTTTGGAATTGGAACAGCTCGATAGACCTAATTTATGATGTTGGATCAGATTAAAACCTAAAATAATAATGAAAACCAATCATGCCAGTAAATCGAACGCGATATTCGGTGCACCAAAACAATTGGGACCAAAAAAAATCTTGCTTTACTTTGACTCTATTTATTGATTCGCATATGTCTTTTAGGTGACCATTAGATTATTTTTTTATAATAAATTTTATTCAATCAAATAAAAATTTAAATATTAGTAATAAAACATAATTTTCGTACAATTTAATTATTCATGCATGCCTATAAAATAAAGTAAAATTAACTGTTTTAGTTTATTTTTTATATTTTTAAACTCTAAGAGAGAGAGAGAGTAAGGGGAAAAAAAAAACTGACTCAAATCAAGCCAAAAAGATAATTCAAATCGGTGATTTAATTGATTTTCTTTCAGTTTCTTCACACGTGTCTAGGGATTAGAAAACGGGCCCTCATGGACTTCTCTGTTACGATATCTACCATGATGGGCCTGAAGAACTGGATAAAAATTGAAAATGTATATGTTGAGATGGCAATGGCTTTATAAATCGTGGGTCGTGCAAAATGTGCACATTATGCATCATGATTAATTCTCGTATGTATATGGGATAAAAATATTTTCATGTTGAGGCAGTTAACGTTTGACAAGCAATTATCAGCATGGAGATGGCTTTGAAACCCAAGATGACCAGTTGGGCCAATCCCATAACCGCAATTAACGACAGGAAAAGTCTTCCTGCACCGGTGCAGAAAGCGCGCACTGACGCGCCGCATTAGCTGCGCGCCTGTGCAGACGCACATGCCATGGCCCATTGGGCCGTGGCACGTCTCACACGTGCGCTCGTATGGATGCATGATCAATACCGCGCGCCGATGATTGGCCGCGTTGATGCGCGGCTTAGTGCATCGAAAAACAGTGCACTAAGTCCTTTCCTTAACGACATCACGGCATCCATCATATGATGGTGCACGGCATCCAGGGCTTGTATAGAAGATGAGGCCTTATTTATTTAAATCCTTTCGATCGTAGGCCGTAACCGTTGGCATTTCCCATTGCCTGATGGAGTTCACGGACGTAAAAGGTTCGGGAGGATATAAGAACGCTCCCACCAACCGAGGAAATTAAGCGGAGGTCGATGTCTTCCAGCTCGTGGATGGGTCTGACGGCACGAGGGACAGAGGCTTTGTTAACTGTGGTGCGTCACCTTGATAACATTTATTATAACCTTCACCTAAATGAGGTTAATTAGAGGAGTGTTAAAAAAAATAATCCAATTGCTACAGGAGAAGGGTTGATTGCAATAAGCACGTAGGGCACATGTGCTAAATTTATAGGATCTGGAAAGCTTAAGTATAAGTTTTAATTATAATTTTTTTCCTCTTTGATAGGATACTAATTTGAATCCTATATACTGATCCTTGTTTAAGGTTTGATGTTAAAGTGATAAATGCTAAATTTTATAAACTTATAAATTTTCCTGCCGCAAACAAAATAAATTTATATATATATTTTTCGGCATAATTTATAACTAAGGCATGTGTTATATATAGATCGCTAAATGGTAGTCTTCTGCTCCTAGAAATGAAAAGGATGGCTGATTTCTATCTTTATGAGACAGTACTACTCAAGAAAGTCTTCTTCTGGAAGAACTCTATATAACTTTGCCTGGACGTAACGAGCTCTTTATATAGGTCTTAAAAAGAGAGAGTTTGATGAGAATGCTTAAACGGATATTAGAATATATTGGAGGCATTTAAGACAAAGACGTTGTTCATTTACTTTGATTGGGCTTTGGCCCTAGTAATGGCCCAAATAGCCCTGAGAACCTTTTGAACTAAAGCTTGAGAAAGTCTTGCTGCATCAGGAGTGATGTGCACACCATGCATATACCAAAGATAAGAGTATCTTTTTCTTCTTTGGCATGCCTGTGCGCATGCGGTGCACGCCAAGCACTGAACATGGTGTAGCATCTCGGTGCAGCAAGACTTTCTTCTCAAGCTTGTGATTAGCTAAGTTGAACGTAGCTGCAATGTTCCCCAAACTATTGAAAAATTCTTGGATTGCTCTTGATTTTTCCCCTCATTAGCGAATGATTCTTTGAAGCATTGAATCAATTCAAAGCAATTCAATTATTATCAAATTATGTATGAATTTATGATTTATGTCTAAATTATTCATGAATAATAAAAGAACTTTTAAAAGTTACATATTAATAATACCATGTATCACTAATTATATATGAATTTTTTTCCCGCTATTTAAGTAAATATTTATAAATATTTGGAATGCCTATATTTTTAGTAATATAATATAATATAATTTTATAAATGTTTGATGCATATTGAAGGTTATTGCAAAAATATTAAAAGTACATATATAAAGTTTATTATCAAACAAATTCGTTGTCTGCAACACTTTTTTCTAACAATATATATATATATATATATATATATATATATATTATATATATATATATATATATATATATATCTCCTGAAATTTCAACCACCAGTACGTTAGACACAACATCCCTTGCCCTATAAAATTATTTTTTTTTTTTAAAAGTACTAGAGCTCTTGGGCTAGCCTTGAATTGATAAGTGCTATGGTATGTGGCTCAGTATAAACGTGTTTAAAATGACTCAGTCTATAAGTAACATGGATTTGGTTGCAGAGTTTCGTTCCATGTGTTTTTTTTTTTTTTAATACAGACGAACAATCACACTGTCTAGTACGAATTAACTCAAAAGATCAAATACATAATTTGTTGTAACAGAAGGGCAGAAGTCGCCTGGCTTCCAAATCTACGAACTAGCATGCGGGGCCACAGAAGAAGCCATCCAGTCCGCCGCAGAATTGGCTTCACGATAAATATGACGGATTTGGGCGCATTCAGCCTCCCGCAGAATAGACCAAATATCCGAAATAATCGATTAGCGGGGCCGGAATGGCAACTCTCCTTCTGAAGCCAAGAGATAACTGACATGGAATCACCTCAATCAGAATCCTCTGGGCATGAAGAGTCTGAACATCATAAGAAATACCGGTCCAAGCCGCAAGAAGCTCGGACATAGGAACGAGGAGACGAGAGAACCAAAACCTCTAACTCCCAGCAGCTCACCATGAGGAACACGGATGACGAAGCAGAACTAGCCGCTCGACCATGGACACTCCAATTAAAGTTGATTTTGACAAACCCTGGAGGGGGGCTTTCAAGAGATAAAAACCGTATGACGGTTCGCTGCCGAAGCAGCAGGGGAGCCCCAGAGGCCAGAGATGTCAGAACCAACACGGCACAGTCCGCCACCAAAGATCGAATCCGCTGACAATCATGGGGGAAGAAATGTGATCATCCGTGAAAAGGAGCTCGTTCCTCGAAAGCCATATTTGATAAGCCGTGACAGCCCAAAGACCACTTTTCTGAAGAGATCCTCTACGCAGATCAAGAAAAAAGTGGAGCGAGGGGAGCCCAAATCATCCAACCTGACTGGATAACCAACCATGCGCCATATCTGTCTAGCTCTGGGGCAAATGAATATAGCATGCTCAGAAGACTCCTCCTCCAACCTACAGAAGGATTGACAGCTGAATCTACAAACCCCTCCGAGAGAGAAGGGCACAGGTTGGAAGACGTCCCACAGAAGCTTCCAAATAAAAAGCTGCACCCTGGGAAGGATGGGAAGCTTCCAAATCCACGTAGCATCCACCGATCTCTCCGACACCAACCTGAATATCGCCATCAAGTCCTGGTGGGAGCCCTAGAGAGACAGAAACTATGCCAAAGTCTGGAGTCGGATACCCGGCCAGGAGTAAGAGGCATCGAGAGAATACGCCTAGAGAGCTCCATCCCGAAGAATCAGGTCACCGAGGGGGTATGCCAGGCAGGGGGATCCAAGGTGATGAAATCCTTAACCCTTAAACTGGGAGGGATATCAATACGATATATGAGGGCCATCGGGAGAGAGGAAGTTCAGAAATCCATATATCTTCCAAGACCTACAATGATCCAGCTCCAATCATCCAAGAATATTACCCAGAATAGCCTGACAAACCGGCAAACTTCCCTCCAAAAGAAGGAGCATCCCCGAGGTGGCCTGATGAGAGAAGTCGCACATCCAGTCCCATACCTAGCTCGCATCAGAGTACTCCAAAGACAATGCGGCTCCAAGGATCTATATGCATGTCTAGCAAGAAGGGCATCCCTTCTAACGATCAGAGACTGAATCCCGACCGCCACTTGAATGGGTATGCAACCGTTTCCCAGGATAATAGGTGAGTACCATGACCTTGCATGGAAGCCCATTAGAAAATCAGGAAACATCTCTTAATCCTCCTCAGGAAGTGATCGGAATGACAGTGTTTGACAGAAGGTACAGAGAAGAAAGGAAAGAACCGAACGGATAATGATGACCCTAGCCATCATAGAAAGGCCTGTAACCTGCCATCCTCCATACGCTGACGGAATCCTCCTCTTAAGGTCAAATAGTCAGAGCAATGGGGAC